>WEIV01019456.1:0-209536 GCA_013390005.1 Calyptomena viridis | reverse complement strand
AGCCTCTGGGGTGATGCCATATACATGTTCTCCATAGTCCTCACACTTAGGAAGCTTGAAAGTTTAAATCCGTTTTTTATTGTATAACTTAAAGAAGGAAAACAGACGTTTTACCTTTTCTCTTTTAGAAAGACAAAAGCACTACATGGCAGCCTGTGATTGTGAACCATTAATTAAAAGCACAAGAGGATTCAAGTGATTAGCTGGAAGGACAGCTCAGTGACAGAATCCCTGTGTGCCTGGTGTGGCATGGATGAGATGTGCAGAGGACTCTCCCATGTGGCACAAATCTGCCACTGCACAGTGATTGCTGTGTGCTGCACCAAAGTGGTTATTGCCAGGGATGGAGGAGAAAACCAGTGGAAATGGGACTCCATGTAAAGATGTGCAGAGGACTCTCCCATGTGGCACAAATCTGCCACTGCACAGTGATGCTGTGTGCTGCACCAAAGTGGTTATTGCCAGGGATGGAGGAGAAAACCAGTGGAAATGGGACTCTATGTAACCTTCTTTTCCTGTTATCTGTTCCCTGCCCTATGTGAGTGCACACAGAAAAGTCATTTATGGAATGTGAGAAGCCAAAAAAAATGGGAAAAAGAACAATCTTTGGTGTGACTACAGTGCAGACAGAAGCAGCCAGGAGACAGCATTTGTAAGCAAAAGTGGTCACATAAGTGGAAACCTTCCCTACCAGCTGCATGTTTAATTAACTCTTCTCCAAAGAGGCCTGGCAGGGGCAGGAGCAGTGTGTCCCTCACTGAGGGTGCCTGTCTCTCATGGCCACAAACCTTTGCCACAAACAGAGTGGAAGTGTCAAACTCATGACTTCCCACCTCAAAGCCAGTTCCTTCCTCACAGCCGGCAGTGAGCTGCCATGGGCACAACCCTTCCAACACTGTCTGCTGCTTCTTCTCCTGTTGGGCTGTGGGTAAAGTGCTCCTGAGCAACCCCACGGGATAATTTTCCTTTTTAAACTTTCCTGGTTTGTATTTTGTTAGCACAAAACTTTTGTTTTTCTGTTACAAAATTGTACTATTCCAGTGGAAGATGTCCATGCCCATGGCAGGGGTTGTAACAGGATGAGCTTTAAGGTCCCTTCTAACCAAAACCATTCTGTGATTTCCATCACAGAGCAGCAATGTGATGGTGTAGGGAGTGTATACCACACTGGGCCCAAAGCCATCTGAAGCTCAGGATTGTCCATGACGATCTTAAAGTCCAAATTTCTGCTCAGGCATAAGCTGAGAACCTGTACATTCAAGGCCACCTGCTCCCCCCGACCAGGGACACCTCAGAAAACACAGCCCTTGGCTATTTTTGGGTGCTGCACCTTTAGGATTTAGGGGTTGCTAAATGATCTCTGGATGATGGACATATTCCCTATTGAAAAGTCAACATGAAACCATGTTTTTGCAGCTGGCAGACACCTCCCTGTGAGTTGCTAATGGTGGAAGTTAGGTAATAAGGCTTTTAAATTCATGCATTTCTTCAAACTGGTAGAGGGGAGGAGGAAGGAGGTGAAGGGAAGAGCCAAAAGGGTTGTCTTTGTTGCAGTGTGCAGGATGTGGCCCTTCTGCCCTTCCCTTGCCATCCAAGTGTTGATGAGTGCTGAACCTCCACGGCCCATCATTTTAGCCCCAAATCGATGGGGCGGACGGGAGAAGGGACAGTGTCCAGTTTGTGTGGGGCTGCTCAGGGGGGTCACGGGGCAGCCCCACACTGGCCTCAATCACGAGTCAACGCGCAGATCTGGAAGGGTCTGGGGCAGCGCGTGAGGCTGAGCGTGAAGGCGAAGGTGAGCGCGGCATCCGCCGGCGCCTGGAAGGTGAATTTCTGCAGGAGGGCTACGAAGAAGATGAAAAGCTCAGTCCTGGCGAGCTGCTCCCCGGGACAAGCCCTCTTGCCTGGAAAACGAGCAAAAATAACCCAAAAGAGTCCCGAGCGAGCTCCAGCCATCTCTGAGTCTCCTCTCGCCTGCGCCGCCTCGCACAGGCTGCGGCAGCTTTTCTTCCCGGAAAGGTTAGGTGGCAATGTTCACCCACACAAACTGCTCAAGCCTTCCCCAGAAGTTTTCTGCTGAGCAAACTGCGGCTGTTCAGATAGACGGAGAGGGGGAACGGTGGAAAAAAAACCCCGGTTATGCAACTTGTGCAAGAGAAAAAAGGCTTATTTTTTTTATCCTGCAATAACAAAATTGATTTTCCTCCCGCCCCGAGCAGCCAGTATTAACTGTGACTGGGATTTTCACTGTGGGGATGGGCTGGAAGCTGGACAGGGGCAGTACCCCCTGCTCCATAAGCAGTGTTTTGGGGGAAAAAGCATTGCAAAAAGGAAAGCCACCTCCCCATCCACCATCCTACCTGCAGAGAAGGGCAGAAAAGCCTCCTGCCTCCTGTACTGGCCGTTTTCCAGGAAATGTTCAGGATTAAAGGTGTCTGGAGTCTCCCACACGTTTTTGTCGAACATTATCGAAGTCAGGCTGGTCATCAGGGTGGTGCCCTGCAAGAGGTGGGGAAACGGGCGATTACGCGGCGGATAAGAGTCGACGTGTTGTCAGACTGTGTTATTATTAGCTCTGTTCCACACACAACGTAAACTACATTTTCTTAAGGGCAAAACATTTTTGTTGTTGTTGTTGTTGTTTTTTTCCCCCTAAGCTATGTAATTAAATGAGGGTGAAAACCTACAAGATTGTTCACTTCTGTGTGCTTTTACGTATCACCGTAGTGCTGATCCACACGTCGAGCTGCTGTAACAGGTGATGTTATTGTAAACCAGCTTTAAATTTGTAACACTGTGTTCCCATTGGAGTTTGAAGCAATTTAATAACATAATTTTCTATCGTTTTACTGTGCTTTCAAAAAAAAAAAAAAAAAACAAAAAGCCCCCCTGATCTGGTTTATCTCTACATCCTCCATCAGAAAGATAAATATTCTAATCAGTGTGGAGGAAAATGTCCAGATTTTTTATTTTCAATTTTGATTGATTCAACCAGTCACATAGATGGAGGAGATTAGTTATATCTAAATCTTGTATTTGCTTTCACAATTACAGAACAATGTGTGTGCAACAATACTCATTACCTGGCTTTCACCAAGTTCTATTCTTAATAGATGATTTTAATACTCTGTGGAATTAACGAACTCTTTGCTTCCCTGTGTTCCTTGGCCCTCTATTCCCACACTGTGTGGAGGATATCTTTTATAAAATTTAAGGGATAAACCTTTAAGATTGGAAATTATGACCCACACCATAAAGATCTCACAATTCTCCTCCATGAGGAGGTGAGACTCCTAACAGCCCCACAGCCTCCATCAGGAGGGCTTGTATTTTTTATCTAACAGTGATATCTCCATCAGGTTCTATTGGCTGGCTCCTCTCTGGGTGAGATGTGGGACTTGGGCAGTGAACACCCTGCTCCGGTGGGGTGAAGGCTGGTGGTCTCCACGCACTTTGGGCAGGTGGAAGCCGGCCAGGGTGGTGTCGTTGGTGGCCATCCTGGGCACCCCCAGGGGCACGATGTTGCCCACGCGCAGGACCTCGCTCAGCACGGCGCGGGTGTACGGCATGTGCTCCTGGTCGGCCATCGTGGGCTGCCGGGACTGGCCG
The DNA here is from genome assembly GCA_013390005.1 of Calyptomena viridis. Taxonomy (NCBI): domain Eukaryota; kingdom Metazoa; phylum Chordata; class Aves; order Passeriformes; family Eurylaimidae; genus Calyptomena; species Calyptomena viridis. The sequence goes on along the minus strand of WEIV01019456.1, from coordinate 205,927 downwards.
AGCACCGCGTCGATCTCGAGCTGCACTTTCTCTATGGAGAGCAACAAATTAAGTGTCTTCATGGAATCATAGAGTCTTTAAGGTTGGAAAAGCCCTCTAAGATCAAGTCCAACCATTTAACCCAGCTCGGCCAGACCACCACTAAACCGTGTCCCCAGGTGTCACATCCACACTCATTTTCAGCACTTCCAGGATTGGTGACTCTGTCACTTCCCTGCGCAGCCTCTTCCAGGGTTTGACGACCCTTTTTGGTGAAGAAATTTTCCCTAATATGCAATATAAACCTCCCTGCCACAACTTGAGTCTGTTTCCTCTTACCCTATCACTTGTTCCTTGGCAAAAGAGACCGATCCCCACCTGTCTCCAACTTTCAGGGAATTGTAGAACACGGGAAGGTCTCCCTTGAGCCTCCTTTTTTGCAGGCTAAACACCCCCAGTTCCCTCAACTGCTCCTTCAAAAGGTTCCCAGTAAGATACCTGGTGCACAGGCATGTCCAACACGTGGCAGAGCTGGGATAACTCTGTTTCCTGAGTTTCACTTATCTGATTTTTGGCTAAGCAGAGGACCCATCAGTGGCCCTACCCTGAATGTGGGGGTGCGTGGCCATGTAGAGCAGAGCCCAGCGGATGGCAGTTGCCGTTGTCTCAGTCCCAGTTAAGAACAGGTCCAAGGTGGAGCACAGCAGGTTTTCCTCATGGAAATATGAGCAGGTGTCACCTTTAAACTTGGAGGAAAAACATGGCAAAGAGAACTCTTATTAAGGTGGGGATGATGCTTTCAAAAACCCAAATCAAAAACACCTGCACATAACTCGGGTCCTGATGTTCCTCTATGATCTGCCAGCCCTGGACTTGGAAATTTTTCCCTCTTACTTTCACAGAATTTCAAGCCCTATGGACTGTTTTGAAAGACAGCCTGGTTGCTGTAGAGGGACTCTTGAAAGCAGGTAGTGTTTTTAAATGTCAATTTTCACAATAACGAACACAGACCTGCAAGCTCTCATAGAAACCTGAATGTGTTCCCTGAGAGTCCTCCTACACTGTGTGACAGAATGAAAAAGGGAAGAAGACAAAGTGACAATGCTTTCAAATGAAGAAAATTAAAAATCTGTGTGTTTTTAAAGTGATCAGACTCCTGCTGTTGCTAAAGTTTGACGTGGCAGAGGTAAGGAGGAGATGGCAACGTGCGAGGCATGAGCTCTTCTGACAGAACAGCCTTGAGTCTTCTCTGCTCATTCTATGGTTTAGTCTTTAGGTGGCTTTAGGTATTTCACTCCTACCTTTTCTATTTCCTTCAGGTAACAGTCAATATAATCTCCCGGCTCAGATTGGTCCAAATCCTCCTTGTGCTTTGCAATCACATCTTTCACAAAATATTGAAGTTTCTCCCAGTGCCTGAAGATTTTCCTGAAGGGTCCTGGCAGCCATCTCATGACCAAGGGAAAAGCGTTATACAGCTGGTGAAAAATCAAACAGATCAAAGGAGCATTTCTTGAGTTAGAAAAGAGCAGGTATCATAGTTAAGATGATAGGACAATTTATTAACTTTGCTTTCTACCAGGAAAAACCATCAATTTTGCTACAGTGGTGCAATTTGTACAAATTTACTTACACAGATGTAAACAAGTCCAGACAAGATAAGAATTGACCAGATGTGTTCTGCTGATAAAGTTCTCTGAGTGGCCAAAGTTTGCACCTAATGTGAAGTGGCCACAGATGAGGTGGATGCAGACGAGCCCCTTAGTGCCCCTGTGGAGGGGACAGAGATCAGACCTGACCCATGGTGTGGCCATGCAGAAACTACACCACCAAATTCACCTATTTTGGTTCTAAGCACGGAATCTCAGATGTTTTGTCATAAATAAAAGTCATTTGAGAAAATGGGTGGGATATGGGTGAGGGAAAACATGCGATTTTTCACAGAGAGCACTACTAATTCTTCTCTTTGTAGAAACAGTTATTTTTAAGATTTTTCCATTGTTTCTTTATTATATCAGCCATAGGATTGGTACATACAATCCTGTAGCGTTTTTTTGTCCCCATGTGCCCAAACTAATTTAACTTACTTCCTTGTTCTCCTGATGGATTTGTGTATATTTCCAGTCTGATGTAGAACAATACTTTTGGTCAGTTTACTTATCTACAGAGTAAAGGAGATTACATCCTTGCCTTAGAAACTCCAGTTTCTGAGCTCTTACATGCCACTGAAGCTAGAAAAACATCCAACTGGCTTTACCTGGCCCCAGAAACTTCCAATGAGCAGCAGTGTTTCAGCCAGCGAGTGCAGTAATTCCTGGAAACGGTTGTCATGGTAGTCAAAGCGCTTCCCAAAAGTTATGGAACAGATGATGTTCGAAACAGCACTATTAATTTTGTAATGGGGGTCAAATGGTTGTCCTGGATGAAACAAAATGAAAGGAAAGTGCCTGAAGGGAAGCTGTAGCCAGGCGGGGGTCGGGCTCTTCTCCCAGGTAACACATGACAGGACAAGAAGGAAAGGCCTCTAGTTGTGCCAGGGGAGATTTAGATTGGATATTAGGGAATATTTCTTCACTGAAAGGGTGGCCAGGCACTGGAACAGGCTGCCCAGGGCAGGGTCACCATTCCTGGAAATGTTTGAAAGGCTTGTGGATGTGGCACTTGGGGAAATGGCTTAGTGGTGAACATGGCAGCGCTGGGTTACTGTTTGGACTCAATGAACTTAAGGATCTTTTCCAACCTAAATGGCTCTATGATTCTAAAGACAGCTTGCTTTTTTTTTCCTTTAAAGTTTCAGTCAAAGCCATTCTCTACAAGATCCACAGTTGTGAAGTCACCCTGAGACCTCACCTATTTCTCAACCACTCTGTTGCTAAGGCTTCACTTAGATCTTGGGGTACCCAGCAACCCCAACACCTCCACCATCCTGCTGGAGGCTGGGCATTGTGAGCCATGACATGCCCTCCTGTCTCCAGCCCAGGCTGCTGGCAGACACTGACACGAGCACAGAGCTGCCCATGCAGGGTTTGAACCATTTTCTGGGAAAAACAACCATACTATGGCTGTTGAGTTTGCATGTTCTGCTCTACTGAGCAGAGACCACCACCTCCTAGGGCACATTTCAGCAGCCTGGATTGCTTATTGCTGTGATATGAGAGACTAATCTCAGTAACAAACCCAGCCCAGCCCTGAGCTGCTGTCTGTACTCTGGGGAGCATCACTTTGAAATGCAAGGCACTGCACACAGGATTGCTGATCCCTCCACTCTTCAAGAAAGTAATTAAACCGGGCTGGTGCTCAGATATCAGAGTGATGGACATGATCACTGTTTGTCATTACTAATGGGAAGAAAGGCCCAAACCAGCAGCTTAATTAGTTTATTGATTAGGACTATAAAGGACTATAATCAATTGGCAACGTGGAGTATTTGGCCTGTTCAATGCTACAGCAATTAAAATGGAGCAAGTTTAGTATATAATTTCACAATTCCTATTTAGATCTCTCTTGTTTACTATATATAGCTCCATAGAATTAGCTCAACCCCATCTGCTTCTATTTAAAGCTGAAGTGCAACATCACCCATGTACCAACATACAAATTATTCTTCCTAATATCCCTCTGGCAGTTTTTAAATGCTGGACCATAAAAGAGCAAGGCACACACTTCATCTGTGTGTAATACAAAAGGAAAGCCTGACTAAACAAGTTTTAAAATACTTTGCAAAACCAATGACAGGCAGAGGTTAACTAAGCCTCTGAGTGGAAGTGCCTGATAGGAGGAGAGCTGCATTTATTCCTTCACAGAATAAAGGAGAGACTTTCTTAGCCATATAAGCATGCACGTGTTAATAACCACCTCATATATATTTGCTTAATATTAATAAGGAAGAACTAAAATAGGAGGCCTGGAGTCTAAAATAAGTACTCAAAGGCAGAGGCTGAAAGTATAAGATAGAGATCTGAGCTCCTGAAGAAATGTTTTGCATATTAGGAGCTGTGCTGGGGTAAGAGTTTTACTTCTCATCATTCTTTTAGCTGGAAGCTCTGAGCGTGGTGCTCTACATTAACCCCCCCACCTTTCTCGTCCTCTATTGTCTCCACGAGGAACCGGCTCTCCTCTTGCACTTTTTCCTCAAAATTTACAGCAAGGCTTTTCAGTGTTGCCAAAGCAAACTTTCTCTGTTGCCTCCATATGTGCCCATTTGACGATATGAGCCCTGTAGGCGGAAAAAACAAGTGAAAAAACCCACTCTCTGGGTCATGTATGAGTGTTAGGATTCAGAAAGGGCCATTCATCGTGTACAAAAACCCCAAACCAAAGCAAACAAAGCTCATAGATGTGGAAAAAACTATGGCTTTGCCTGGGAATTAAAATTCAAGAGTAATTGGCTTATGTTAAAGATCTTTAGCTTTATGGATTTGCTTTAATCTGCTACTTTGTCACTTTGCGTGGGAAAAAAAAGGTGTAAGCCAAAATACTATGAGCACTATCATGCTGCTGGCAGAGCTGCAGGCAGGAGCACCACATCCCATCTCTGGAGCTCTGTGCAACCGAGGGAGAAAAAGTAAAGGAGAAATGAAAACCAAGGAGAAAACTCTTCAAATGTATAGATTGCTGGGCAGCTTGAATTTATTTCTCCTCTTTCATCAAGATCTGACTTTGATCCCATCCTCATCCCCAAATCTCAGAGAGATTAAAACACACCCCTGTGAAATTATTAGTCTGAATTCAATTCTTGCCTTCCGCTGTGCAAGCTTTTACGAGTGCTGTTCACAAGGGTTGAATTCAACCTGTTTCTTTCACTCTAATTGTTATCATTCCAAATAGATGAAAGATTTGTCCCTGGATCCTGGTAGCCATGCTTACCAAAGCCTCTAAATATTTCTTGGAGGAGTGGAATATTTGGCCGGTCGGCAAATATTTCAGCCTGGTGGACAAGAGCTTCTCTCACCATCTGGTACCCGTTGACAACCACAAAAGTGAGACTTCCAAACTGCACACTGAAGATGTTCCCATAACGACCAGTGAGCTGAAAGAGAGTTCATTGCCCTCTGAGATCAACAAGGTGGGGATGTTCAAAACTCATCTGGACAAGATCCTAAACAAGGGGATCTAACTTTGAATTTAATCCCACTTGAAGTGAGGGGATTTAAGAAAAACCCAAACCCAAGCCCACAGCTCCAATCCAATCTAAAGTATTCCATGAAGGTTGGAAAAGGCATAAAAAGGGCTGGAGAACTGTAGTGTGGGAGAGGTGGTTTGCTTATTTACCCAGGTGTGACCTGGGTTTTACCAGGTGTTTGCATCAATTTGACTTGTAGCAAGGACATGACTTGCTTTGTAACTGATGGGCATCTGCTCCATCCCTCTTCTTCACAGAAAGAGTACAAAAGGTGGAGGCATCACCTGGATCAGCACTCTCAGGCTCTTTCTGCTGAGGGCAAAGCACAAGAAATTATCCCTTCCATCAACTTGATGTCTAAAGTAGTGTAGTTTCTTCTCCAGTTATCCCATTCAGAAGGGGGCTCCAACTGCTTATGGCTAGAAATGTACTTCTAATATTAAGCCTGAATGCATTTATTTCCAAATTATAGCTATTTTCCTTGCATGGACTTTAGTGTCTCCTCCCTGATGTATAAGATCAAAAGACAATGATATGCTCTCTCTGCCAAGGAGCTCATCCTCTTCTCAGTATGAGTCTACATGGAAAGACAAACATAGTCACTCTGAACTGCTGTGGTGACTTGTGAAACCAGCCTGGGACCAAATGGGTGTGTCAGTCATTGTGTATCTGTAAATGAATGGGATTAAATTTCTTAATAGTAATTGTGTGTATTGACAAAACATTCTGAGTTTGCTGCCTCAGCCTTCCCCAATGTTCTCTTAGGAGACACCCATGCTAGTGACCTGTGAAAAATCAGGGTAGATAGACTGGTGTCAGCCTGCTGAGTAAAAGCAAGAGACAAATAGTCACCAGAAAGGGTATTTGCAACCAGCAAGTCAGAACTTCTTCCACCTTTTCAGAGAGGCATTCTCAGCATGCATAACATATCTCTCTTTCATTTACTTTGATGGGAGTCAAAGCTCTGGAAACCTTTCCAGAGCAATCACTGCCCCTTTCTGCAACACAGAAGAAGCTGCAAGGTTGGTTAACTCAGGGTCTTAAATGTTTCTTTCAGGTGTAATGGGGCAAATCATTGGCCTCCAAGCAAGAACAATGACAATTTCCAGAGGTGGTCTTCACAGTCCAAGCAGTTCATTTCTCACACAGACTTGCCATCTGTCCCCCAGCCTGGACCAGCCCTTCAGAGCCCTTCCTGAGCTCCAGCAGAAAATGGTCATGGCAAATGGGAAGAAAGAGGAGAAACATATAAGTCTTCCTCCATTATGGGAAGGATAATTTCCCATTGGACCTTCCTATTCCCATGGAAGAGGAGGTCATAGTAAGAGATAAAATCAAGAAGGGCCATCTATCATACATGGTTATTATATAGCTAGTTCTTCAGAGGCTGCCCTTGCTGCTTCAAAGTTTGGTGGCAAAAGTCATGGAAGAAGTGAGATATTTTTAGTAGGAGAAATGTCCATGGAGCTCTTACCTTTTGCAGTGCAAGATGGAGGGGCTGCTTAAAATCCACAAAGGTTCCTACGAGAGGAAAGAGCTGTGGCCCTGGAGGGAAATTCCTGGGTCGTCTCTTTCTCGCAAGGTCAATAATCAAAAGAAACAAGACCAGAACCACCAAGAGCATCTGTCCATTCAGCTTTTCCAAGAGAGAAACCAAAACAGGCCAAAACTGAAGCTCCATCTTGGCTGATGAACTCGCAGGTTTTCATTCCAGGAAGGAACGTGATTCTGGTGTTACATTTGCTAAAACAGGAGTAAGAAAGGACTGGAAAGGAACAAAAAACAAGCTAAGATGCTGATAGCTTACTGGGGACAGGAGCTGACATGGGAGAGCTGCTTTCCCATGTACAGTTGCTGCCAGACCTCCACTGAATAACTAACTTTAAACACTGGGATCTCCAAAAACAACCCCAAAGCCTGAGAACATTTGGCCAAACAAAATCAGTCTTGCAAACCTTTAGCTTTACATCTCTGTCAACTCCCTAATTTTCTTGTAGAAGAGCTTTCCTCCCTTTTGCCCTGAACAAGGAGCTCCTTTATACAGACACCTAGCTGGGATTATCGGCATGGCAAACATTTGAGGTGAGGTGAAAGCAGCTTACTTGGCTAATTACATATGGTGGGCGTTGCATGGTGAGGCATCTGAGGTGATGGACACCACACAAGTCACTGAGGGGCTGATCCTGTTAAGTGCTAAGCACCATCTGCAAAGGACTGGATGCCTTCAGTGCCCACCAAAGCCTTCCCGGCTTTGCCAGAGCCATCAGGTGAGGTTCAGACAAGGGAAGCACTGCAGGAGCCCATGGCTCTCCCAGCCACTTAAAGGAGAGCTAAAGGAGCTTAATTTCGAGAGTGAGAACATAGGCTCATGTGCTTGCCATGAGATTGGAACTTATGCATTTAAATCTCCTGGGTTTTCTGAAAATCTCCTTTAAACTAATCTTCACTCTGTCCTGGAAGAAGGCTGCAGTGCACTGACAGTGACCTCTGTGACTGGGAATCAATCTCGTGTCACCAGATGATATTTTAGCTGCAACTTGTTTCCAGTCTTTTTTTTTTCCTTTTCCTTTTAAGAAATCGCCTTTGCAAACAATCTAAATTTATACTGAAGCAAAACTGTCAATAACAAGTTTTCAAATTATTTTCCTAGAAGTTATGGTGAGAAACTCAGAAAGATGGTGAATTTTTATTGTCATAGAATCCTAGAATGGTTTGGATTAGAAGGGAACTTAATCTCATTCCAACTTCCCTTCCATGGGCAGGGATGCTTTGTCTTCAGCTTTAAAGAAAGCTTTAACTTTTCAAGGTAAAAAGCAGATGTTCACAGGAAGTAATAGTTAGGAATAAATGTTGCTGTTGTCTAGTCTTTGACCACTTTTAAAAGGTTTGCTGTCCATGTCTTTCATTACCTTAAAAGCACACACAGGCTGTATGACAGACCTGCACTTTTGTTATTGCAGGAGTCCTTTTTAAGAGCAATACTTAGCTGTAACCCATGACTTCTCATTCCGAAATATTATTTACAGGTTCCTACATGGGATTAGGCAGCAAATGGGGAACAATAATGGGACAAACATCTCACATCCCTTGTCTATGTAGCATATTTTACATGTCACCACAGCACAGCTGCGAGCAGCAGTGGCTGGACATGCTTTGCTTCTCCTCATGCCCATGCACCAACCCTCATATTCCAGCCTCCCTGGTGTGGCAAGCCAAGCCTCGCTTACCAGAGGCTAAATCAGGATAGCAGGCTCGTGCTCTTCATCCTGGCATCGGGGAGATGACTCGGTTGGTGGAGGTGTCAGCCTACAGCATGCTCAGAGGGACTGTGATGATAAGGCGTCAACTTCTGCTAGCCCAGTTTCACTCCTCTGTTCCTCACTATGCCATATGATTTGTCAGCATGCACACAGAGTGCAGATCCCTCTACCACTTGTGGCTGCTGTGAATCGGGCTACGTGCAAAGCCAAGGTGTTAATGTGTTCTTCTGGGTGGTGTTGTGGGGGTGGGTGCATCGTGGTTGACAGGAGAAATGTTATTTTTAGCAGGAGGAGCACATTTTGCATGTACTCACATGTGTCTTGTCAGTCAGAAACCTCAAGCCTATTCCTTTGCCTTGAAGCTTCACATGTCCAAATGCGTTCCTTCACAAAGTTCTTAACATGCCAGATTTACTAAAAATTAGGGAAGAGCATTCCAGTATTACCAGGGTTCCCCTAACCTCGGCAGACAATAACACCAGCATGTTACCAAACTGTTGCAAACGATGCTATTTTGGGTCCCAGGCTTTAACCGAGTCAGTTCTCAGCACATGGTGATGTGCAAATGCCCAAGGCACTGAGGAAGTCATGTCACTGCAGCACACGGGCAGTGCAAAGGTGTTGGACAACTCTGATTTTTGCAGTCTTGATAAGAGCCTTATCAAGATCCTGGTTACCTGAAAGATGAACCTCTGGTTAGCACCACAAACACAGGAACATCAGTCTTCTGTGCCAGATAAGCAAAATTTGAATTAATATGAGGACATGGACCCACACACCTAGTAAGAAACAGGATGTAAACACACCTTCTCCCAATTTCTCCTTGAATACCTTTTCTGACCCCAGTACACAACTTTTGACCACCTCACCTGAGCTCATGGATACCATGTAGATAAATTGTGCCATATTGCATGGACACACACACATCACTGCTTGAATATTAAGGCATCTTGAACAGCCAACAGACAGAAATTGGCCCATATGCTTTGTACCTTCTTCCCTGGCTAGATGTCTAACTGTGTGCAGAAGGTTTTGAAACACAAAGAGAAACATTCTGTTAAAAATGCAATTACCATTTGTTTTTCAAGATATAGTATCCCATTATTTTTTCCAGAGAAGTGAAATTCAATAAGGTTACAACAGAATGTAGTCCAACAGTTACCGTACTTTCAGAGCATTATTTAAGCTACAGAATTTCTTAATGATTAGAAACATATGTAGGAAAAATCACATGCAAAATGAGAATGACTGTAGACAATTTTCCCCCAAAACACTTTTTTCCAGACAAGTAACAGCTCATCCACCACTGTTGTTCCATCCATCACTTTGGAGGTATGAGACCCCCACCCACCCAGGGAGCCACGTGCTCAGGTCACATCAACAAACAGGCTCTAGTGAAGTCCAAGGACCCATCCTGATTTACACCATTTTGCTGTTTCTTCCCTCTTTATGTCAGACCCAAAGGAGCAGGGCCGTTTTCACCATGGGCAAGCTGGAGAACAGCAGTGACCACCCTGATGTGTGTCTGAAGGCCACGTCCCAGAAGGTTTTCACGCAGGTGCAGCTGCTGTTTCATGATCCAGCACAGGTGAGTCTTCATGAGCCTGGAGTCAATGACAGCTTTGGACACTCATTTCCTTTTAGGATTTACTTTACTGGATCAAATGAAATCTGCAAGAGATTTGTAATTTCAGAAAGCCAGGAATGGAGAGTGCTGGAGCACCAAAATCTCCTGGAGCTCAGAAAAGACATGACTGAACTCTCTTTCAAAGTTTAAGTTCCCTGTTTGGGGTGATTTCACTGGGACAAAAATGTTCCCATGGGAGCTCAGGGCTCAAATATATCTAGGACTTTTTGACTCCAAGCCCTGCAATCAGGGAGCCAAGTCCATTTTTACTGCTGTGTATGTGTAGTGAATACTCAAGTGTCTCCAATTTTGCCTCTTCACTCTCCTTTGTCACTCAGACAAGATATAAATGTTCTCTAGGTTTTCTTGAGACCAGAGACCTCTCACCTGCATCCTCCTGGCCACAACATTTCCAGCACTCATTAGAGCTATAAGGCAGGGAGGTGTCACCAGGAACGGGTAAAGTGAGGCAGTGTGAGCTGTGTGAGTAGATCTACAAAGTGTCATGTGCCATCTGGGAAGGATCCCAGAAGATGGGATGTTCAGTGCCCTCCTGTAACAGGCCAGAATGTCCCTTCTCTGTTGTAGTGAAGGGATTACATTCAGACTTGTCAGCCAGACAGTTAAATGTCGGTAGCAGAAAGCACTGCAGGGAGCTCTCCCTGTGTCCTCGGACCCTGGATAACCGCTGGCTTTTGGGTCCATGGGCCAAGATTTCATTCCCTTCCCACCCAATCTCATTCCCGCCTTTGGCAGCGCCGCACGGCAGAGCCCAGACGGACGTATGGAATCAGATTTGGGGGTGCCGGGTGCTTCCCCCGAGGGGGCCGAGCTCGAGGCAGTGCCGGCGGCAGCCGCCCACCATCCCCCTGGCAAGACTCTCCCACCGTCTGCCGCAACCTGGCACAGCCGGGGCTGCAACCCCGGCTGTTCGCACGGGGCGGCTTCCCGAATCCAAGCCCTTCCTCCGGCTCTCCGTAAACCTCCGAAATACTCTCCCTTCTAAAACGCACCTTTTCAGTATTCACAGAGAAGAGTACAGTCACATATTCCTCTCAAAGCCACAAGGACTTGACTAGAGCTAAAATGTCATTTATGTACATATCACAAGCGTTTTTCTAGGCACAGATGTCTTTCTGGTGCCAATATGCTGTTTATGTACTTATCTGTCACAAGCACATGTCTACATACATATGCCCTGCTGGCAGAGGCACAGAGCATTTTGAAACTCTTATTAGACTGCTAATGAATAATACGCATACAAAGGAGAAAACAGAAGGTGGGTCTATCAGGAACAGCCTCTTTCTTAACTACCTTTTAATTGTAGGAGAGGAAGAAAAGAGATGAATTTTGATATGTTGGCATCTGTGAGGGCCTGCTTAGCAGCATCCAACGCCATCATTTTAAAAGTGGATTTTTCACAGGTTTGGGTATTTTGGGGGGGAGGGGAGGATTTTTTTTTCCTCTTAAAAAAAAAAAAAAACCACAAAATTTTGACACTGAGAGTATTGCAAATCCTGGTGCCAATGATGTACGATAGTGTGATTGTCACCATGGAATGCTGAAAAGCCCGAGCAGCTGTTTGGCATATTGACAGTGCGAATTCGGAGCGTTTTAAATGCAAATGACAGTATTCAATTGATCGCAGGAAAACAATGGGTCATAGCCTTACCTTTCCTTGGCTATGCTCTGAATAATCAGGCTGCAAATCCATGCACAATAGGGATATTGTACACGTTCTGGGGATTTTGTTCCCCGCGTACATGGGGGTCGATATGAAGCTTCTTTGGGCAGAGCTGAAACAGAGGTGCTGCTGCACCGTCCCAGGCACCTCGCTGGGGTGAGGTGGGGAAAAGGGCACAATTTGCTCCAAATCCACCACGTCCTAAGTGTCAGCCTGTTTTTCTTCACTTCTATCCTTTTCTGCTCGCTCTTTAATCATTCCCAAGGGTGGCTGGCTTTCTGCCTGACTTGTCTCCATTATACCCTGCTGCAATCAATATGGCAAGCAGAAATCAGCAGGAGAAGGCATGTTCTGCTCCCAGTGAGAGCCGGTGGGAGGGAAGGAGATCAGGCCAGCCAGCTGCAACCCCAGCCCGGCAGGCAAGCCGAAATCCAGCCGAAAAAGCTGCCGCCAGACGGCTGGGTCCTGTTTCCTTCGTGGTGCCCCCTGCCCGGCATCGAGCAGCAGGTAAAGGTCTTCCTCCTTCTCCCAGCCCAGGGAGGGCGAGCAGGAAAACCTGGTCCTGGTAAAATTTGCACTGGAAACCACTTTTCTTTTTTTTTTTTTTTTTTAAAGTGGTGGAAAGAAAAAGAAAGGTCTTTCCAAAGCAGAAAAATTCAGGAATGGGCGAGTCAGACTTCCACCCTGAGCAGATCTGTTACATATGGACACTGCTGAGCACTTGGTGGTTCAGGTGGTTCACACTGGTTTAGGTCCCCAAGGCTGGCCTTGTTAAATTGAAGGCAGCCACTCACTCCTGAATATCTCCAGCCAAAGATTTTCCTTTTTAAGACCCACGTTTCTTTGAAAACAAGTTCAAAACCCATGCAGGAGTGATGTGGATGAGGATATCACCCAGACAATGCTCTCTGCCTAAGGCTTCACCATACCACATACATATATGACATGTCCATCCAAGAATTTTAACTTGGTAGATTTCTTCCTTTTCCTTAATTTGTAAGCCTGAAAGGGCTGTTCAGGATCCGTTCCCTTACTACAACCCCCTGATTGCATCTAAATTGCAGTGAGCAGTGCTTTCCTATTCTTCCATCAACCCTTCTGGCATTTCAGTCTTAAGCAGTTTGGGTCGAGCATTGGTTTTTGGATCAACTTGATCCATTGGTTGTGTGCTCTGAGATATTTCTGAGTGCTTTTGCAGTACAACCACTGTACAAACAGCACTGCAGTTTCCAGAGCAGTTGCTGATGTGTCTGCAAGATATCCATTCTCAGATTTGCACCTGGATCAGAAGGGTGAGTGGAACATCACAAATGGCTGATGCACTTGTGCTGTCTGAATGTGGGATCTGTGTGAGGGGCTCCTTGCACCAGAAACTGGCTTTTCCAGGGAATCTGACAATTAGGAAAAGTTCTATTCTAAAACAGGAGGTTCATGAGGAGTTGGGGTTGGAGACCACGTGGCTTATGTCATCTCATCCGTTTATGGAGTCCTGTTAAGAAGCTCCACAATTTTTTCAGGCTTTCCCAATCTTGCCCAGCACTCTCAGGTCCCCCTACTGCCTAGGTACAAAAATGAAGTGACTGTACAGATAAATTACACCTATTTCAGCATTCAGCTTTTCAATCTCTGATGGAAGGCAATGAATAAGGCCCAGTATCATTATTACCTTTACTTTCCTAAGATAAATCTGTTTACCTGTAAAACAAATGCATTAAAAATCAATCAGCCAATAGAAATAATTAGTTACAGCGTAGGCATGTGATTTGCTCAGCCTCTGGAACGGGGTAATGTCTTGCTTAGCTTGAACTCCTTGCTGATGGATGCCTGGTGAAAGGTCTTGGAGACTATGTACTCAGCTAAAAGCTGGGGAGACAGAGAATGATTACTACAGAGAGACATTGCTCAAGTCAGCTCTGCAAGAAATTCATCACCAGCAGCATTGGCACCACACATGAGCAGCAGCGTATGGAAACTGAACTGTAAAAAGTAACAAAATCAGGGAACTAAGGGAATGTTGCATACCATGAGTGTGGGGGAATGCATCGTTTCCCAGGGGGAGAAACGTTCTTATTTAGCAGGCTTTTGTTTTGTTACAGGAAACGCTTGGATGGGGGAATTTAGCTGTGAACACAGAGCCTTTGTTTTTTGGGAACAAAGGGAAACAAACCAAAGTTTATCAGTTGGTAAAGGATAAACTTTCTACGCTGAGCTGGAAGGTAAAGCCTTGAGCTTGCTACAAAACATGCAGGACTGGCCTCTTGTGCCTGATATCTCGTAGCCCAAACAGCTGCCTTTGGAGGAAAGTTTGTAGCTCATTTTTGCTTAGTGGCCAGAAGACCACCCTAAAATTAAGCCACCACCAAGAGCAAGACGAGGGGCTGCTGCAAAAGGCTGCTCCCCCCTCCCCAAAATGCACAAGTCTGAGCAAGATGTTCCTGATAAACCTTGAAAAGAAGATGTTGCGTTTAGTCTGGAAGGCTAATGCTTGCTCTGAGTCCTTCTGGGGAAGTTGTCCTGTATAGAACCAAGAACTGGGATCTTCTCTGCCCAACAGGTTTTCTGTGAGCCCTTTTACCTGAAAGGTGGAGCACAGCAGTCTTCAAAGGCTCGTGAACACCCAGCAAAGTGTTGAATTTCATGTTAAACAAGACAAAATCCCTCATTGTTTACAAGTAGCTGAGCACATCTGGAATGAAAAAGAAGATGCCTTGTCTTCAGCTAAATGGAGGGTCTGATCTCATCCTGCCAGAAGGAGAAGAGTAACAATAAAACAACTCCACAATCGTCCCTTGCGATGACAGGACCAGTAGAATTTTTCCAATCCTGCTGGCAAACGGTAGAAGGCAAAAGTCTTGTGGAGACAGAAGGAATAAAAACAAAATGTTTTGCAGAAGGTCAGAAAACTTTCCCAAAGCATTTTTCTTTAAACTTAACCACATGATTTACAAGCTTATTATTAGTTCCCCTCTCCTAACATAAAAAGAGAAATTTAAAAAGTGTAGATTAACACATTTTTGGATATCTTCCAAGCTCTCAATTCCTCTGCTTAAAGGATTATTTTGACAAATCAAAGATCACTTTTTGGGTGGCCTGGAGAGAAGCAAATTTGTGTTCTCTCTGTAGCAGAAATGATCACTTCTCAAAGGGTGCTCAGTTGTGCCTCTCAGACAAATACAGAGGCAAATCCAGACCAGCTCCTGATCTAACTAAGAGGTAGTTTAAGAACAAGTTGAACCACTGTGAAAGAAACAATTGTCCTGGAATGGGGGAAAAAAAAATATTCACTTAAAGGCAATCTTTGTAAACAGGTTGAACAAAACTATGAGGCTGGAGGAACAGATGGGAAAATGGAACAAACAGATGGAAAAACTCTATTTCTGAAAAAAATATAATCTATTTGTAAAGCTATAGCTACTTTGAATGACTGGTTCAATGTTAGGGAGCTGAGGCAGCAGAAAATTCATAACAAGGCCATAAATTCATATATCTGAGATCAATAGGAGAGCAGGTCTTTTAGACAGGTGAATAAGGTGTTTCTCAAACAGCTATGTACATTATTTATTATTTATTATACTTAATGCCTCCATCCACATGGACACTTTGCTGCTCTTTAAGGCTGTATCTTATTCACTTTACAGTTAAAAATTATCTTTCAGCTTTTCATTAAACATCACTGGCTCATATATTAAAAGAAAAGGAGCAAGTTCACCTTGCTTTCTGTCATCTAATCACAGGAAAGAAATGGCCTGAGCTCACCAGCACTGTTAGGAAAGTCCTACAGACAAGAAGGGGAGGAGTGAGCACCATGGCTCAGTTCACCAACTTGATGGGGAAGTGAAGGCATCTCCATTAAATGCCTCCTATCCATCCAGCTGTTCTCAGTCAGCTCTCTGAGTAGTTACAGTGGGGAAGATCAAGGGAAAAAGAGGGAGGAAAGGCCTGGTGCTACACTGGCAACAGGAGGAAACCCCACTTGCAGCAACCAAGCAATGCATGGAATGAGACACAGCCTTGTAGGGAAATGTGGGTCTTGTGTTTTAGTCAAAGAAACACTACCTGGAGAAATAAATCCAGCCCATGTTTCACACAGTGTGCCTTGGTGAAGATGGGTGGAGATACTTACAGAAAAATTTTTTCCAACTATGGATCAGGTGTTCAGAAACTCTTATTGGAGTAAACAAGTTCAGTGACCTCCGAGCAGTGATGAGGATAAGCAATAACAAAAACACATTTACAAAATGTTAACATACTCCAAGGACTTGGGAAATGGGTGATTTGGGCTGCAGTGTTAATAGGTGCTGTTCTATGGTCTGAGCTTTAATGCCTCTGAATCACAGCTTTGCAATTTATAGAAGGGACAGTAGAAGTGCTCCACCTCACCGGGGACATTCAAGGATTGGATTTTTAACTGAGTGCATTCAGCATTGTGGAGGTAAAAAAGGATGTTTGTTTTCAGCTCAGGGTGGGGATACGGTGGTGGGGACCCACCTGCCAACTGTGTTTTGCCTTCTCCCTTATTTCAGGTCATTTCTTTTAAGTCTGTGCAGGGCTTTTAAGGACTGTGTCCCATATCTGGGTCTTAGCAGATTTGCCCACATGTTTTCCTGTGTGTGTCTCTGGGACTCATAAAAGCGTCTTTAGTGCTCAAGTAAGTTCCCCTTTGAGAAAGGACTGTCAAAGACAGGCACTAATGTCATTAGGAGGTTACAAGGGGAAACAAGAGAGAATTTGCTACAGATCCTCATTTCCATAATCTTGCCTCGGCATCCTCGTTTGTCAGTTCTTAACCTCAATTCCTTAACCTCCAAATCTGTGGAGTTGTTGACCTTGGGGATTTGTCTTCAAACTGATTTCAAGTTTTAGGCAATCTAAATTAGGCTCCCTGTGACAGAAGACAAAACTTGGTCTTTGCACCCAAATGTGAAAGACAGGCCCAGAGTGCAAGTGAAATCTTGCAATCGTTTTTTCAAACCATCTGCCCATCTGCAGTCCCAGAACAATATCAGTTCGGTGCTGCCTTCCCTCTCTCTCTCACAGGAATAAAGAAATTACCATAAACAAAGCATGTCAAGGGTCTTTTTAAGCCAAATGCAGCCAAGACACATTGCTTCAGAAAGGAGCAGGAGGGGAAAAAAAAGAGCTGCAGGGGAAGTTTCTTCCTAATTCCCATTAACTCCAGTTTGGCCAGTGATGTTGGACATTACAGTGTAATTTGGAGTGGATGGTGCTGTGTCCCTCTCCATGGGCATTCTGTTTCCAAGGTATTTCTGTAGCAAACAAAAGTGATCACAACACATACACACACACAGAAAAAAAAAAAAGAAAGAAAAAAAAATAGAAAAAAGACTGCAGAACTGCTCCCTAACTGTGCAGAGGAGGGAGAATACAAGAAAACAGGGAAATTAGGCTGGACACAAAGAGCCTTTTGGTCTCTCAGACTATTTCTGCCTTGCACATGGCAGTCAAACCCCTGCCTGAATCATGCTATTTATTTCAGGGAGTAAAGCCATTATGAAAAGATGCGTTTATTTCCAAGAGTGTGCTCTGAGTTAGAGAGGCTGCGGCAAACTGGCAGGGCAGCTTGGCACGAGGATTTTCTGGAGCAGCAGGTAGAGATGAACAACGGGATCTGGACCAGTCCCCACATGATGGGGAAACAGGGGAGGCAGAGAAATTAAATAATTCAGTGTATGTGTTGATGTGATGCATGGAAAAATACCGCCAGAAGTCACAAAGCTAAATGCTCGTGTACCTCTTCAATGGATCAGAGAGCAGGTTTGGGGGATAAGGAGAAGGAAACAGGCACATCCGTGTTGGGGAGCAGCTTGTGCAGTGGTGGCTGCAGAGAGGCTGCCCCCGAGGTGCCGAGAGGGGGAAGGAGATCTGTGGGAGCCTCAGCCTCATTATTTTTATGTTCAGCTGCCTAATTACTACGTGTCAGCTGTCTGTTGGAAGGAACGATGTACTGCAGCCTCTCGTTTGGGAATTTATAGTGATTAATGGGCCTGGAGGGAATGACTAACGAGGAAATGTTAGAATTAGTAAATATGCATCACCGTGCAATGAGTAAACCGAGGGACATGACAAATGAGCCCAAGTATGTGAAGGATGTAAATGTCACAGAGGGACAGCCCTTGGGAGGCCCCAGGGACCCCCAGGAACCAAGAGAAACAGCAGGGTGGGAGCAACACAGGTGTGACCCCGTGGGTTGACAACAAATCAAGTGAGAAGGATCCTCCAAAGGCTTCCAAACAGTCCTAGACAGACCTGGAGGAACAAACTTGCTCTGGCACAGCACTGCAATAAGACTGGAACCCTATTTCCCTGTCTGTTGTCTCCTCTGGAGCACAGCAAGGAGCCCTGCCTTGGGTGATCGCAGCAATCAGTCCTACACCAGGACCTGGGTCTTTGAAGATACTTAGCTTCTGCAACACCAGAATAGCTCAGTTTATACATTTCCCATGCAGAAATTGCTTTCAGCCCGGCTGTTTGAGAAGAAATTGTTTACTAAATAACAGCTTTGCTGCATGCCAGGGACCTGTAGCTGGTCCAACACCCATGTGAAGTAACACCTGCAGTTTCAGTCTTACAGGCAAGGACAACAGAAAACAGAATTATAGACGGTCCTGGTTTTGGGGGCTACTTTCCTTATATTTCTATATAAGAAAGATTTATGACCCCTCAGAATTATAGTTTGCAGGTGTTCTTGAATGGCTGGCACTTTAATACTGTAACTCTTGGAAAAATTCTACTCATTTCAATAAATTTATTAAAACATGTAAAATCATTCAAATGAACAGGATTAAGGAAGAAAAGCAGCTGTCTTACTTTCTTGGTCTTATTGAGATCACCTGGCAACCCTGGTCTGCTACATCTGTCCATTGACAGCATCTGCAGGTGAGAACATTTCTGGAGCAGTGTAAGGTAAATCTTTGTGTTGATGCTGCTGTCTTTATAAGAAGAAATTGGAACCCCAGATCCAAATATTCTTGAGTTTTGGGTCACGGAAAACCTAGAATTATATATGCTACAGAATACTGAAATTTGGTCTCATTTGCACCTACCAGATCAAACCCCTCGCTCCACATGGCTTTTCCATTTTATTTCCAGCACAGCAACATTATTCAAATTTTACCCAATTGAAAGATGCAGCTGTTTCTATTTTTGGTGCATCCCTGTTAGAGAATAGGAATCAAACAACAATTCTGCACTGTGTTTGGAGAGCAGCGATATTCCGTCTGTAAGATATTTTTTACTCACTGGAAACAGAAGTCAGGGGAGCAATAGCTTAGGTGCTTCTGCCCTTTAAATACTGCAAAACAGCTGTAATGTTATGTTTTCCCTATAATAAGACATTTCTGGAAGCTGAGGCAATTTTCAGAGGACATATCTAGATCACAGCTAAAGCTGTAGTTATGGATAGATAATTTTCCTTTTCAAGCATGCCTAGATGCAAAAAGAAAATTATTTATAAGAAAAAAATCCCCACAACAAAACAAACAACTCCCCCAAACCAGTAAAATAATCTCCTTTGGAAAATTAAATAATCTAAATAACTCTTGCCTTGGCTAAATCCCATAAAATGGAGGGTAAGAAAGGAGTTTAGTATTCTATGATAGTGCCATTCAGTCTGTGTTCATTGTGAAGGGCATGAGCTTTAACCCTCACACCTTGGCTGGCACAGGTTAGAATCATAGAATATCCTGAACTGGAAGGGACCTACAAGAATCATGAAGTCCAACTCCTGGCCCTGTACAGGACAGCCCCAAAATATCACACCATGTGTTTGAGAGTGTTGTCCAAGTGCTGTTTGAACTCTGGCAGGTTGCTGCTCACTAGCTGGGCCAGAGGACTTTGAAGCCAGATGAAAGACTAAGGTGGGTTAAAGGAGGATTGAATGCACAAACACAGTATGCGAAGAAGTTACTTGTTCATGGTCATGCAGCAAAATCACCAGAGAGCTGGGAGAACACATTTCTTGATTTTCAGGACTAAGCTTTACACACAGTTCTATGACTCAAGCTTTGAAGAACCTCTCCAGTGAAATTCATAGGGTGACATGTCTTAGAAAATGCAGCTTTGGTAAAAAATTGTTTTAAAACTGTTTACCTTCATTGGATAGATCTAATTGCCAGCACATATGTCATGTGAGCAAACCCCTGAATACTGCTGGTTGTATTTAACTTCTTTAATGTTGCACAAATGGAATGTTCACTCCAGCTTTCTGCATTGTCTTCTGGTGTCCCTCTCATCATTCTGACACAGCATTTTGCACTTGGAGCCTTGTGAGCAGGAATCACCTGCTCTTCCAGGCTGCTGCAAAGGAAATGATTGAGAAGGACAACAGAAAGGACAAACCACTAATCATTTTTAGGGAGACGAGGGAGAACTGATCATAGGATGACTGTGAACTCCTACAGGTAGAAGCAGGATCATTTTGTGTTGGAAAGTGTTTTAGGATTCCAAAAGCAAAGCAGAATCACCAGTGCAGTCCACCTCTAGTTGCTGACTGGATACCAATGATTTCTATATTTTCAAAGAACAAGTACTTTCCTTGCTTGTTTGTAGAAATCAATATAAATTGATTCCAGCCCACACCAACCAAGCTTTTCATCAACAGCTTGACTCCAACCCTTCCACTGACCCCACCCCATTGGCTCCAAAGTCACAGCAGAGTCCTTCTTTGATCTCTCCTAAAGCAGAAATTAGAACAGGAAGGACACTGCAACCTCTCCTGTCCATCAAAACACTCACAAAGGCTATTTTGGCAAACCAAAGCCCTCCTCCAGTGCGCCCACAGGCAATGGGAAGTATCTCCTGGATCCAAACCTTCAGGAGCAGCCCAGCTTTGCCTCTTTGGTAATGATGTAAAACATCAAATGCCAGTCTTGAAATCAGGAGTTTTACCTTTTTCCATAGATCTGTGGCCTTGTCCCAGTGGTACTTCCCATCCCTAGTAACAGTGCTGTGACCACTGCACACCATGGAAAGGACAAGGTCATCTTCTATGAGAAGGCTCAGGACTGAACCAGGGCTCTCATATTCTCTTGTTTCACCATTGGCAAAAGCAGTTCAACACTTGACTGAAAAGATGAAAAAGAAAACAATTAGTTGAAACATTATAAATACCCTAATTACAATCAAACTATCTTCAAATGAAATATTTAATTTCAGTCTTCCCAATGCTGGCTTTGTTTGGGGGCTGTACATCCAGTGGGAAAGGATTTCTATTTTTCAACAGCAAAACATGATGTTTTGAATGTACTTTTTCTGTTGGAAAATGACAGGATGGAAAATCCACAGCTATCTCTACTCATAACACATCATGGTTAGGTGTGTGTGCATAGCACTTAGCACAGCATAAAACATAACATAGCACATAACACATCCAGGTGGGTGTGCATATGGCATGGGCACAAAAAGTAAGTTTTAGAGACAAAGTTTGAGGACACAGAAACTATTGGAAAAGGAGGGTTAAATAGCAGTCAGATCAGATGGTACAAAGAAAGCTGTGCTTTCCTGATCTCAAGGAAAGTTAAAATACAAAATCCAGTTTGCAAGTGACACTGAAAACACTTTGGTGGTCCCTTCATTTATTGTTGGATACAGGGAGACCTGGTGAAAGAAAAAAAAATTCAAATACAAACAATACTGAACTCCCAGCAGAGATAACGTCAAAACCCAGTTGATGTTTCTGAGTCAGAAGCAAGTGCAACTGGTCAGACTTGCCACACACTTTCTCCCCCTCCATCTGAAAATCACAGAGCTTCCAAGTTTTGTGGGACCATGAGGGTTTACACAAGAACAGCCCCAGCAGAGTTCCCCTATGCTGCGTTGTTTACTTTGGAGGGAAGCTGCTGACTGCTTTTCATTTTGCCACATGTGAGACAAAACAATCCACTATCCTTTTATTCAAGACAATTGTTTAATATTCCAAGTTTCTCGCATGATTCAGAAGGGAACTGTTTCTAAATGCCAACCTCTCCTGCTGGGGGGTGGAAAACTCCTGTCTCTGGCTTGGTTTAGCAGCAGTCTGACAGCAGATTGGCCTTTCCAAAGCAAGGGGCCTTGGGCAGCCCCAGAGCAGCCCAACACTCAGCCAAAATGGACCTAAACATCGCCCAGACCCAGAGGAGGAAAATTCTTTAACAGCTCACCTAACAAGACAAAATATATTTGCCAAACGTTCCAGCAATGTCATAGTTAATGCAGACAATTCTTGTGGTAAACACGGGGAATTGCCTGAATTGCTTGAAATGGGTCAGTTATCACCCAGGGAACCACTGGCCAATTCTGACCTCTCCACCTCACACCTGGGTGCAATTTCCAGCCTCTGTTTCCAGTGGAATCAAAGCTGATGCAGCCGTTGACTTCTAAAATCTCCGACAGGGAGATCTCAGCTGTGGTTACCAGCTGGGCTGCACAAGTGGCATTTTCCAAAAAACCCATCTGCCACACTGAGGCTCCAGTAGCCAAGAATCTGCTACTTACTACCACAAAACTGCTCCAGATTTTCACAGGGGTAACTACGAGCATTTACATTTTGGGAGGGACAGAGAAGGTGGGTTTTAGAAACTGTTACTTTCAGTGTTAAAAAGAAATTTCTATCTTCCTGCAGTGGTCCAACCCTGCCTTTTTCTCTGCAGCTTTCTTGTTTTGCTGCTTCATTTTCAGATAGGTGCCCTTGGCCTCCCAGGACCATGGTCCATCTCATGGCTTTTATCTTTCTTGACATTTTGCATCTGTTTTATGTCTCTAACTGCCTTTGATTTCAGTCTGCTTTCCCTTTCCTCATATTCAAGCTTAGAGGCAGAGGCAAACCAGCTGAGATTTGCATCTTAACGGATGTTAGATGTCTCCAGGGTTGATGTCTGCAGTGGAGCTGGTGGTCTAGATTCCCTTTAGCATCAATGGAGAGAAATGAGTGACTAAATAATGATCTGAGTTACTTGAGGCATCAGAACTTAGTAAGGGGTAATTCCTGCATCACAAACATCTCTTTCGCTGAATTAGCAACCGATGGAGAAGTCAATGTCAGGAGACTCCTGTCCTGCATCACAAAAATCAATTTAAAAAATGCTCTGAATGTACCTTTCCTTTGGGAGAGTCCTGTCCCTTCACAGGTGCCTTTCTACACCCCTTGGCTGAAATGATTCACAGGCACCTGCTTTCTCAGGTGACACCATCAAGGTTCCTGTACCTGGTCATGGATTTCTGCAAGGTCTGGCAAATCCAATCCTGCTTATTGCCAGGGCATAGGTGTGAGTTTTCTCCAAGAGGCAATGTAAAACCTAAAATACCATCAACAACTCCGTTTGAAGAGAATGGCCATTTATACACAAAGGAGGCAGGCTGCAGAATGAAGGTTCTTTGGTAGAAAAGGGGATTTATCATGATGGATGAAGGGCATTTTTAGCTCGAGAGGCAGCTGGTTTCCCTGCAACCAGATGGCCACAGGGTCCAGGCCAAACTTTGCATCTTGACCGTGCTCCAGTGTGATGATTGCGACTGACTGAAGTCGGAGTTTGGCCACTGCGTGAATATTAAACACCCCAGAATAGTTTCTAAAGATTATTAGATTAGTGTAGCACCCAGGTCAACATCTCATCACAGAGCTGAGAAAAACAAGAGGCAGAAATCAACAAATTTAAAACACAGGTGTCAGTAAGAAGTGCTCTCTAAGAACTGAACCATTAAAACTGGACCAGGATGGAGATGCTGGAGGTCACTTAACATACAAGGAAGTTGTAAAATGCACCAAATCTGAGCTCAAATCTGGATCCTGATTTTACAAATGTGCATTTTATCAATAAAAGCATTGGCTACAAACATTTCAACACCTTCTGGTTGTCCTAATTTGGTCTAGTACTGAAATCCAGATGTATGAGGCACCTCTATTACTTTCGTAGAGATGGCATGTGATTATCCAGAATTACATCCCAAAACCACAGCCATAAAATTCAGCTTGAGTTGCCCTTATGCTAAATGACTCCAAAACAGATGTGTGAAAACCTGCTAATAGTAATCTTTATGTTACTTTAGTAAGACAGCTGAGTGTGGTGGCATCTTGGGAACTTGCTGTCAAATACATTCCTGCTTTGGGGAGCAGCAGAAGGAAGAGTGAAAGGGGCAGGATGAAGGTCTGTTACCTATCTGCTCTGGTCATCTGGAATTAATCTGCAGCCAGGTGTCTGTCAAAGCTCCCAAATTCTTTGGGTATCCTAGAGACAGCTGAGAGATAGTGCATGAAAAGGAAGTCAAGTCTGGAAACAGATCCTGGGCACATGATGCAGCCTGAGCACCCAAAAATTATACCCACAGTGACCACACTCTTTCCTGCCAAAAGGCAGAACTGATGCCCATGGATAATACGTATTTTAAGAGCTAAACACAGAGACATGATGAGACATTTAGCAAGGAAAAAAAGGAGTAAATAGGAAGAGAAATAAAAATACAACTCCTCTCCCCGTGATGTCTGTAACCGGCTTCTGCGAACTGCACGGCACAGCTCCTCAGTGCACCCCGATCCAGGGTTCATGTGTGGAGGGAGGATCTTCCCCAATGCATCTGCACTTCATTAGTAGTTTGTAGACTTCAAAATGAGCAACAGATCCCGGCATGAATGTGCATTGTCTGAGCTGGGCTGATCACACTGTGTGATACAAGGGAGTGTTAAAAAAAACTGCTGTTCTTCAGTAAACATTGGAAAAGAAGACTGAAGATTAATTCAAACAGCTTGGAAAACTGAAACGAGAGAAACAAGCTGACTATTTCCAAATATGGGCTACCTTACTCCAGTATCAAGGCAAGAGAACCTTGGGGCATGAGAGCCAACTGAGCTGCAACTCCCTGGATAACAAGGCTTTAATTAAAAGCTAAATTGCACATATATAAAAAAACCCACAGGGCTCACTTCAGCTACAGAGGTCATGAAATCACAGGCAATCACATGACAAACATTAATCCAAAAGTCCAGGGAACAACTGCTCTGCACACACTCACTCAACACAAGCCACAAAAACACTTTACAAAAATGCCATAATGAGCTTAAGGCTTTTGGTACAAATAAATAAAGCCACAAATAGTAACACCAAAGGAAGAGAGAAAAGGAACCACCAAGGGCTCTGGTCTTCTGTAGTGGGGAGTTGTTCAGTGAAAATGCCAAATTAACTCCAAGAGAGAGATTCTTTCCAGTGCTCCCAGTGCCCCCCAACTCCTCATTTCCCTGCTTCACTCCCCCAACAGCTCCTGCTAATCTAATCTGAAGGAAAATGTCTTCTCTGCTCCAAATCTGGCACTCATTTTACCCTCACATACAATCAAAACATGCCAACTAACACTTGAGATGTTTTTCTTTAATACCATTAGGAGCAATAACACACCATGTTCAACATCCCATCTCCAGCTGCTTTGGAGAAAAGCAAAAAACCCCAACTCAGACTCTAAACTATGCACAGGGGGTGCAGGGAGAGGAATAATTAGCTGATTTATGTAATTCCCACCTTCAGCTCCAGGTTTTGTTCAGCACCCTGTATTGGATGGTCCTGAACCTGACCACCTCCAGTGGCAGGTTTCCCTGTATGTGGCACCAGGGATGAGCACAGATGGTCCCATGTTGAGGTTGGATCCAGGAGGTCAGTGCAGGGTGATTTATCACAGCAGACTCTGAGACTCAGCTGCTGTAATCTGAGGGCAACCCAGCCACATCCATGGACATCTGCTGAGGATCTGCTCCTCTGTTTCTGCACTATTTTTGCCATTGAACACCAGTAGCTTGTAAGAAAAGTAGAAAAAAAAACCTATAAAAGAGGAAATTTATACAGGTGAACGAAGGGCACTGTCCCATGTTGGCAATGCTGACCCACCAACTGCACATTATGATGCACAGCCTTATCCCACTGGCTCTGTACTCCTAATTTTCACTCAAGATCACCATTTAATGAACTTCCTTTGAATTTTCATTTCAACTGGAGCCTTGCAAGACTGTTTCCTTTGGAAGACACACGCCCCTGTCCTGGTTTGGAACAAATATATTCAGAGGGATGCTCAGCACAGCAGGACTCCTCTTAGAAGAAGGTTCCCTGAGCCTGTAGGTCCTTTGCCCAAATTAAACACAGCCTTCCCCAATGGCTCGTTGCATCTCCCAGGTGTGACATGGAGTCACAAGCTCTTGTCCCATGGGACAGGCAAACAAGGAGTTTCCTGGGAACAAGCAGACCCAAGTGACATCAAGTACAATTTCTTTCTGCAGGAAGGAACATGTCAGAGTTACACACACATGGAAAATAATAATAGTAATAATCAGATTTTCCCCAAAATTCCTGAGCTTCAGTAGGGGAAGGCCAGAACCTTGCTGAGAGCAGGATATGAGCATGCGGATGTTCTTGAAATAAACAATGTCCTCTCAAATAGGCCATGAAACAATACAATTGAACACAGTCTGCCAGCAGAAATACACTTGGGACAATGCTTCCCAAGCCTTCTCTCTGCACCCACCACCATGTGCATGTCGTGGACATGGGGTTTTGTTCTGCTTACTGAGATGGGAGGTAAGCAGCCCCAGCAGCATCCCTGTTAGAGCCAGATCCAGAGGCAGCACCAAGCTGTACAGCTGGTTTTCCCTCTGAGGGTCCAACCAGTGGGGATGTGGTCACACAGCTGTAAGGGAAGAAGCTGTAGCTATAAATGAGTGTTGTTCTCCATCTCCTGACGTCAAGGGAAGCTTTGCTGGTGAGCCCTGCCAAGCACCAAGCTCTGGAGACGCTCTCCCACCCCACACAGCCCCCACGTGAGATCTCAGCCGTCTCCCTCCCAGCCGGGTGCTGGCACATCTCCACCCCCCAGCCCCGAGCTGCTGTGATGGGGGAGATGCTGCCAAAAGCTGCTTCCCCAGAAAGCCACTTTCCATCAACAGCACCTTGTGCCGGACCCCAAATTAATGAAGGGGATGGTGGTGTGATTCTGGGGGACCCCAGCGTAGGAGTGTAGTGAGTCACCCACATCCCTGGCAGTACGATGGAGAGAAACCATCTCACCAGCAGCTTTACCCTCTAATGCTTTTCAATCAACACCTGGTTTTGAGCTGTTGCTCTTTACTTTCATTACTGACAGGGGATATGTTGTTTCATTGCTGTGTTTCACAGGGAGGGAGAAGAGATGTTTGTGCTTCTTCTAGAAAACAAAAATAGATAAAATTGTACAGCTATTTCCTTCTGCAAATAGTCAGGACTGAGCTGGAGAAAAGATGAGGCCAGGAGAAGCAAGTAACCCTTTAAAAACCCTTTTAAAAAACCCCATTCCCATCATATCCTTAAACAAACCCATGAGAGAAGCCAAAGCCACCCCAAACTTTCCCCTTCACCCTGTAATTTTCAGACAACAAACCAGTCCTTTCACTTTTCTAAAGAAGTGAAGAGAAAGGCAGAGAACTGGAAAACCCGTTATAGAAATATCAGCTGTTCCTCCTCATTCCCACCCCCAGTTCTGTTTTTTGACAAGTTAAAGTGAGGCCATAACTTATTCTGCTTTGTTCGACAGGGCTAATCACACGTGACTCTAATCACTCATGATGTTTTATTGATTTTAAGCACATTTAATCAGAAATTGGCTCTGAGTTAGATTCCTGCTAATTACTGAGAAGCAGCATTTTGAATGACTTCACAATTGGACTGCAGATTAGAATGGACAATATGTACTAAAATAATGATTCATGCATTCAGCTCCCTGGATTTATTTTGTTTATATTGGATTTTTTAATCTTTAAAGACATAATTCTGCATATGGGCAAGCAGCATTTAAAACCCTTAACAAAATGGGTTTAATTTAACAGTCTAGGCTTTCGCCAGAGATGGGATATGTGGGGAACAGTTTATCCCCTGCAAATGCAGTTTTTTCTCTGAAGGTCACTGGAGGTGCCTTGTCCATGGTGACACCATGCATGGGTGGCTGTGTCACTGCTGGAAGGTGGGAGGTGACTCCATGGGGCCCCTTTGGCATCCCCACCAAATCCATCAGTTCTGCTCTGAGGTCAGGGTGAGCTTTTCTGATGCAGTCCCTGCACTGTCCCTACTTCCAGCCCCAAACCCCAAATGCAAATGGCTCATTCAGGCAAAAGGACACAGCTCTGAGAGGTGCCCACAGAGAGCAGAACCATCTGAGCTGAGTTCAGCCACCACCAACCACCTCACCCCTCCTGCTGCTCAAATCTTTTAACAACAGAGGGTTAAACAGTTTATATTTCCTTATCGCCTTAAAATCCACCTTCTCATAGAAAACCAGATTATTGCTGATCATAGCCTGGTAAGAGATTTCTTTTTTTTTCAGTGGCCACAGGTGTCTTGTCTCCAGCTGTGTCTCAGAGATCCATGGAAAAGTGGCTGCAAATACTCCAGTGACATTGTCCATGCTCTGAAGGAGCTGTGGCCAAGCACAGACCTCTCTCAGCTTTGGAAAACTTCCTCTGCCTCCTGGAAGACACTGATCCAAGAGCAATAGGGAAGCCAGAGGCTGGCAGAGGGGCCACCCTAGAGACTACCAGCTATTTGAACTGGTAGGAAAAGAAAATTTCCTTCTGATTGAAAACAGTAACTTTCCATTTCCATCTATGCTATTTTATTTTTGTTGGACAACAACAAATCATACTGGGGAAGGCTCTCACAGTTTTCAGCTAAAATTTTCAAGTTCTGAGTTATAAAGTCAAAATTTTCCATGAAAAAAACGAAGTGTGTTTTTTTCCCCAACACAACTGTACTGGGAATACTTACAGAAATTTTGCCAGCCAATTGCTTTCATACAAAAACAAGCCTAAATTCAGAATGATGCTCAGAATACTGTGCAATAACCAGTGTCTACAAAGCAACAGGTCCAAGGTCTCCCATTCTGCTCCCACTGCTTTCCACAGGTCCATGACACCACGATTCAGTGGGTGGAACTCACTCATGAATGATGTTTCAGTTTCACAGAAAGCTGGGAAATTCACCCCAGAGTCATCACTGGCCTCCCAAGGAGCAGCCTGCAAATCTGTGCTAGTTCATCCATCCTGGAGGGGTGGTAAAGATTTTTAGTCCTTAAATCATGTTGTACCCCTTGGATATAATATGGCAAGACTCCAACCTTCATGTAGGACTCAAAATATAGTAAGTTCAGAGTGCAATTCTGTTTCCTGCATCTGTCCCTACATCCTCACAACTCTCCCCATTCCCCACTGTGCCATTTTATTATCACTTTAGAACAGGATTTAGAGACACAGGAAACTCTCACCTTGGTGTAACTTCACCGATTATAAAAAGGAAACATCTCTGAATTGGATCCCTTTAATCTTTTTTGTTCTTTGGGTTTTTTTTTTAATTTGTTCATTCATTCTTTCATTCCATCTTTTGTTCTTTCAGTTGTCCTTCATTCTTTCTTCCTCTTTTTTCTTTCCCAGGACTTGGACTTGATGACCCTGTGGGTCCCTTCCAACACAGGCTTTCTATGATTCTATGATTTCTTTAATTAAAATATAGATTTTAAATATATTCTGCAAAAGAAAGAGTGTCTGCCTAACCCAAATCACTTGACAAGTCATTGTTTGCAGCAGCACTGAGGATTACAAAGGCTGTGTGTTGGTGATATGATCAGATCATGCCCTGGCCAGGCAACTTCCTACTCCTCAAAACTGAGTGACTTCTTTCTGAGAAGTTAAGGTCAGCTTTTCTATTTTTAGATCCTCCCTATATCTCTTCAAAATTGTTTTCAAGGTCTTTACCAGGTCTTCAGAAGACACTGATCTACAAAGGTGCAGTGTAGGTGACACCACCTCACAGTAAGAGCTCACGGGGTTCCTCGATGCACAAGAAACAAGGCAGTTTCAGAGGCCTCGAGGGGGTCCCTGGCCTGAGCCCTGCCTTGCCAGTGCTGACATTGCTCCATGCATAATGCAGTGCTGCCTGGGCTGAGGACATGGATAACAGGGGAAAGACCCCTCTGGTTTGATGCTGTATGACTCACCTTCAAGGATGATGGTGGTGTGGTGCACTGCAATGGTAAAATGTCCACCAGGACAGGGAAGGTCAAGATCCAAGAACCTTCCTCCATCAACTATAGCAACAGAGCTTGGAAAAAGCCTCTCCAAGCTGCAGTTGGTCATCAGGACTAGCCCTGGGAGAACTCCAATAGAGACATGATCTCTCTACACCTCCCTACAGTATCATCCCTATACCCCATGGAAGGCACAGTGGAAAGCCCTGGAGCAGCTCTGGTGTTACTGTGTGGAAGTACAGGTCAGGCCTGAACATGCCAGGACAAACCTCCTATCATGAGCTGGGCCTAAAGTCACCTACTGATACAGCCAGAACATAAATGAGGAACAAGGATTGACTTTCAGAAACACGTTTTCTTATGAAAACTTTGCAAAGGAGATTCTGCATCATCTATAAAACTCACCGCATCCAGCGTTACCGGGTGTAGGTGTTCACAGCCCTGAGATGTGTTGCTTTGGTAGTTTTCTGAATGGACATGAGTGACACAACAGCCAATCTGTGTTCTTTCACTCACTGGTTGACTCCAACTTCAGTCTTCGGTGAGAATGACAGGCTTGAAATTATTCTGAAGTTACAGCACCTACAAGAGTTTTACCAGATGGAAACCTGAAAAAAGATTACTGATTACTTCTCGGATGCATTGCTCATTTGTTCAGAGTAATTAGTAGATGCAAAATCAAAAATAGACCCTTTTCCTTTGATCCTCTCCAGTTGGATTCTGTGTATGAGGACAGAACACATATCTGGACATTCTGCACTGAAACTGCTGCAGTTTTTCATTCAAAACCCAACCAGCCTCTCACACCTCACCTATGAAAATGCAAATGAACCTAAGTCCTGTCAAAGGACACTGGGTGAGCATCAACTTGTCCCAACCCCACACATTTTCCATCCTCCTGGGGGAAAGAAATCACATGCAGGCTCACTTACAGATTTGAAGTGTCCCAGGATTAGCCCTTTATATATAGCATAGGGCAAAGGGTGAGGAAGAAGAGTGGGTTCCGGGAGGGTGGATGAAGAGTGGAGCGGATGGTGCCAGGGCAGAGCTTGACACCAGGCATCCATCTGTGTGTGTGAGAGCCAAGGCAGAACTGGCAGCAGGAGCTCAAGGATGCTGGGGATGCTTAGGAATGCTCAATGCTACCAAAATGACCCAAGAGACAGAGGCCAGTTGATTGCTCTATAAAAAGAGGAGATCCTCTTACAGTACAAAGCTGGCTGAGCACACACATGGCAGCCATCCTGCTCAAACACTCCTGAGCAAGAGCTGCCTCATTCCTCTCTGAGCAGCTCCAGCACCTTGACATGGGCACCTGCTTCCCAGGGAGGTGCTGGAGGTGGGAGCCAGTACCTGAAATTTTCTTTGCAGGTTCTCTGGCAAGGCTAAACAAAAGCAGGCCATATGAATCCATTGCACATCAATGCCTGGAAAGACTTGTCCTCCTTGGGTGGCTTTGGTAATGTGGCACTAAAAGCTGAACTGGCTATATGGCCAGGAGTGAGACAGAGGATGGAGAAGCTGGGACAGAAAGCTTCTGTGGAAGTCCACAGAAAGTGGACTGTGCCACTCTTGGCTTGTGGTAAAGCTTCAGCACAACAATACAGTCCCAAACAGAGCCATCAGCATATGTTTCATCTACCCTGGCAGTGGTGCTGAGTCCAGTCAGCAGTGGGGTCATGGTCACGTTTCAAGCTGTAAATTTAACAAACCTCATTCTTTATGCTGAGCATTACCATTGATATCCTGCATTAGAGGTTAGGGCAATACTGTACATTATTTCCAGCAAGGGATTAATTAAATCTCAACATTTCTGAGAGGCAACTGGTATAAAGGAAGCCATTCATTTCAGCAAGATCCAAATTAACAAGTTCCTCATTTGCTTCTAAACTTGCTCCATGGTAGAGTGAAATACAAGCTGGGAACTACCTCTTGCAAATACTTCTTGCCTAATAATAATATAAATTAACTACCTCCAGAGGTTCTACCTGCCAACCACTGCTCCTTCTTATTCAGGTCCCAGAACAGCCTGTGCTCTGTCCTAAGAGTAGGTCCCAAATATAACAGCAGTGTCCTTGTCAGCACACTGCCCAAATGATGTCTGCAGTATTTTGTTCCTGATGTTCCTTGGGGTGGAGGGAAGCAGCACAAAGCCCATGGCACTATGCTGGGAGAGAGAGGGAAAAACACTGTTCGTGCCTTAACATGGTGAGAGGAGACAAGGGGGGATAGGACTGTGTGTTTTGCTCAACTGGCTGCATAGAGGGGGTGTTAAGGAGACCCAGAAAGGATGAAGATGGGGCAGCACAGTTGATGTGCCCTGGAGATGTGAAGTAGAAGGCTATCAGCCAACATCTTCAGGTGGATTTTTCCCAGGAAAATGGGATGTCTGCCCAAATCTGAGCAAAACACCAGCTTCACTAGGACTTTTCACTGACAAAACTGCTCGCAGATTTACTCATTGTCCTCTCTTGCCCATAGTGCTCATGTCCATAGGCACATGGGTGTGGAGACACCCGGGGATCTCTGTGCCAGTCACCAAAACACAGCATTTTCCATGGTTTCTTGGCTTTTTCTGGGGCAGTGAAACAGCTGGGGCTGCCCACAGCTGCTCACTTTGCTTTCTCAATATCTGCTGTTACTTGTTTGGGCTTTCTTCCTGTTCACTTTTATTCTGCTTTTTGTCATCAGAGTTCTGCCTGTGCTGATGGGGGATTTTGAGACCTGGAGGGTTTCCATGAGTCTGGCTTGTATTTTGGCGGGGGGGGGCAATTTCCCAACTACCGGCTGAGTTTCAACATTCCTGCTCTCCTTGCCTTGCTGAGGAAAACCAGGGGCAGCCTTCTGCAAAGACTTAGTCCATTTCCAGCAGAGTGAAGTCAAGGTGAGGGAATTTTGACAAGAGCCGCAGAGTGGGCTGGACTGGAGAGCTACTTCTGGCTTCCTTCGAGTTGAGATTTTTCAGCCTGATGATGATTTCTGCAGTTCATCCTCCACCCTTTTCCCTCCTTGCAATCACAACCCCATGTTCACAACAATCCCCCCTTGCAACTGCAGGCTCTTCTCCCCTCCTTGCACAAGGGGGCTCTTGCACAGTCCGGCCTCCCCAGGCTGATTTAAGACCTGGAGGTTCTTTAACCTGCTGGCACAGGTCGAAATGAATTGGAGAGCACAGTTTTTGCTGGACTTTTATAAACTGTAGATGCAAGGCATGTCCATAGGAATGAACACTGTTGTAGTCTTCACAAAATCCACACCTTTATGTAAAGAGAAACAGAAGGTTAAGTTGAAGTGAGTGACATTTCCAAACCAGTATCTGTGCAATGATAACAATGTAAAAAACATCATAAATCTGAGATTTGCCTTCATTGTTTCTGTGCAGCTCAAACTAATCAAAGAAATAAAATATTGTGAAAATCAATGACATTTAAAAAAAAAAAAAGAGTTGCATAGACATGATACCTCATCCCTGGAAAAATTCAAGGTCAGGTTGGATGAAGCTTTGTTGAAGATGTCCCTGTTCACTGCAGGGGGTTGGACTAGGTGGCCTTTAAAGGTCCCTTCCAACACAAACTATGGTAATCATGCCAGAAATTCTACTCTAAATAACAGCCTTGATGTTTTCCATCATTTGGAGGAGAGTTTCTTCTTGATCCTTCTCTTAGATTAGGATCCACCCCATAGCCACCTTTGCGTTTGCAAAACCAAAGCCCACCAAGCAATGGTCTCTGTGTAAAGCAGGAGAGTGAGTGGCTGTGGTCAGGGGTCCCACTGATGCAAAAGGTAGCACTGAGTCCTGTGAGTGCTCATGTTGGAACTGAGCTCCCCCATCTCCCCCGTCAAACTCCACTGTTACAGGCCCAGCTACACAATATTAATTGCAGTTACCTGTGTTTCTCATGTCCAGGGGATATTGCCTTTTAATAAGTGCCATCGTGCAATTAAGCACTGGCAGCTCAAGGCAGGAATTCTGCAGCACCAGCAATTTTTGCAGGGAACCACGAGATGGCGATGGAATAGAAATTTCCATCGAGAGAAAAAGCAGTTTTGAGTTTTGGAGGAAGGACTGAACCCCCTGGAAGCTAAGTCCTCAGCCATAAAGCAAAAAGTAGGAAGGTGTGGGAATTTTTAATTATTTTCCATCTTTTTTGGTTTTTTTTGGTGCATGTATATACTCGTTCTGCACTTATTTATTATGAAATATCTGAAGCACAGCACAGTGTTCCCTTTCTTTTTTTAATACTAGTAGCTTTCTTGAAATCTCCTGTTAGAGCAGCAGCTTGATCCTGCCATGACCAAGCAAATCAGCATGAAGGGGCAGTAAACTGCAGCCCTTTAGAGTTTGCTGCATAAGATTAATTTAAGGAAAAAGGTATCTTTTCTTCCTCTACCAAAATGGCCAATTTCCCAAGAGATATGTTCATTATTGATCGCCACACTGAAGGAAATTTTGACACAACATGAAATATTAATTAAGATATTTAATTAAAACACAGAGAGGAAAGGAAAATGGGGAGTTGGCTGATGCAGCACATGTGGTTGCAACCCCTTTACTCTGTGAGCTTGTCCCTTCTCCCAGGATGGTGTGACTGGGATGCGTAAGGTGAGATGAATAAGTCTGACTTGAATGTAAAAGCTGGATGTGGATATTTAAAAAAACCCTACTTTATCACCTTATTTTTGCTTATAGTCTTTCCCCCTTACTGGAAACATGTATCCATAGGCAAAGGTGCAGTCCCTGTTATTTAATAAATGAATATTCATAGAATCATAAAATCATAGAATGGTTTGGGTTGGAGGGCACCACAAAGGTCATCCAGTTCCACCCCCTGCCATGGGCAGGGACACCTTCCACTATCCCAGGTTGCTCCAAGCCCTGTCCAATCTGATCTTGAACACTTCCAGGGATGGGGCAGCCACAACTTCTCTGGGCAACCTCTTCCAGTCTGTGACCAGCCTCACAAGGCTCTGTGGTCATTCCTGTGATTATTCTCAGCACCAGGGAGTGATGTCAGCAGTTTTATACCCAGGGAACCAAATCAACAAATATTGAACTGTTTTCAAATGCTTGCAAGGCAGAAAACAAGATATATGTCCAACACCTCCATCCTCCCTCTAAAACCCCTCAGTGAACGGGTACTCAAATCCTAAAGTCATCAACAATGATTTTTTTTTCAATGTGACTTTTTAATCGCATAAAAAAATGTGATTTTCTGCCTTTTCTCTGGGTCTCTGTACCCTCAGCTCCCACAGTGCAGGGCATGGGAGCAGCACCCACTTCCCACCAAGCTCTTGGGCACTACACAGGAACTGAGTGGCAGTTTTCACTTTCTTTCTCCACGGTAGCAATATTTCTACTGCCAATATCAAAATGGTGGTTGAATGGGGATAAAGCTCAAAATTTTGGGCCCATAATTCAATTAGGATTTGCACGAAGTGCCCTCATGAAAATTTGCCCTGCAAATTAAAACGTCCCTTTGCAAATCTGCCCTTTCAGTTCCTGCTTGAGCATAGGGATGGGAGACAGCTTGAGGAGATTCATTTTTCCTCTAGTTTATATATAACTTGCTAAGCTTTTTATTTTTTTAAATGAGCTTACTATGTCCAATTTAAGTCAAAATTTAATGATCCCTGCAGTAATTCATTTAAGGATACAGCTTCAATAAATGCCATAGCATAAGTCAGGGAATAACTGTCCTTGTCCGCAGCACAATGATTAATCAACTTTATTAAAATTAGGATTGGCTGAGGAGATTTGCATAATAAAAGAACTTTCAGAGGCTTCTTCAGGACTAAAATGTACCTGAGACCAAACTTTGGGTATTTTCTCCCCACTTTATCAGAACTCTTTTCTCCATAAAACTTGGGAACATCCAAGTCCAGAGTTCAGAGCTGGGGTCATGCCTGGAGGTGGATGGCATGACAGTGGTCCAAAAAAGGGTTAAAAAATACCAATAGTCCTTAGCACAGATAGGCAGGTTGCTTTGCACTTTGGACAGGAAGGGATATGGGAAACATCTTGTTTCTGGAAGTCTAAGTGGTGTTTCTCAAAGCTGTGGTGTAGGGATGCTTTCTGCACGAGGCATCAACCTCAGAGCAACCATCTGGAGTTATTTGATATTATTTTATGTTATTTCATATTATTATATGTTATGTCTTCATCTCTCCCTTGAGTTGGGCAAGGTCCTGGATGCCTTTTTTTGTTTAGTGAGTGACAGATGCTGATGCTCTGAGCAGCTCAGCCCCCTTGGCTGGTCAGGGGAAGCAAAAGCAGCCCAAGATGCCCAGGGCAGCTCTGAAGCCTTGACTTTGAGAGCAGCACCCTGCCACAGCCCAGCCACGGTGCCACCGGGTTGCCAACCGAGTGGATCGAGCCCCCACGCACCCCACGTCACCGCTGCGATGGCCCCTCATGGAACACGGCCGACCATGAGGGACCAATTAGGATTCTGGATCCAATCAGCAGCAGCTGTGATTTGTGTGCATCCCTCCTACATATGGCTGCACTGAGCTTTCCCTCCGTTTCAAATGTCCCCACATAGCGCAGGCGAAACGGGAGGAAGGAACATTTGTCTAGGGTTTTTTGAAAGCCTTTATTATTATGGATGGGGAACCTTTTACATCATTCACCAACCTGCAAACAAATTAGGTACCTTCATCACCTTCCCCTGATAGTGGAGCTGGCAAGCGACGGCCCGATGAGCTGTTGGGGAGCGAGGGGGGTGCACAAATGTTTCATTGGACATCATCAACCAAGTTTGCTGGAAATAAAATATAAGTGAAGTCAGATGCTGAGGGCTTAAGTGTCCATGCATTAACCAAGATGGTTTCCATCTCATGGAGCAATTTGGGCTCCGGCCATTTAGGGCAGGACAGGGATTGTTATTCATTTTAATGGATGCTGGGCATCCAAATCCCTTCAGTGGGATTGAAACATCTCATCCCTAATTTCTATGTGTTTCGGTCCCTCATACGCAGCCAACTCCTGCAGGGCACTCCAGGAAGCCTGAGAGAAGTGTTACTGGTATTACCCATAACAATCTTTAGTTTCATTGACCAGATCAGAGTAGGGAGAAGAGAAGGAGAGGTCCAGATCTGTTGACAAAATGACAGAGAGATGAATAGAGCTGGCTCCTTCTTCCCCATCAGTGATTCCAGCCCATAAATAGGAGATCCCCTCAACTGCAGCCCTGTGCTCAGGACTTAACATGCAATGAAACAGCAGCACTGATGGCAGCAGGAGGGGACCATGCAGATTAGGGCAGGTCCTGCTGCTAATGATCCTAGTGATCAGAGGCAAGGCTGTGATAAATGACTGGGAATTCTGCAGCACTGCCCAAGGGATCAGCACCTCTCCTTCATCTACAGGGCTTTTAATGGCTGTTCTTGGCAGAAGGTGTTGATAATGGAGTGGATCACCAGCTCCACTGCAAAGGGAGGAGATAAAACCACTTTACAGGACGATTTAGAAAAACGGTCATCTTGCTGGAAAATATTTGTTAATTAAAAAGGCACATTTGGACAAGAGATCCCTGCAGACATGCATAGTCTTGATAAAAATGTTTAGTGTAGAGGCACTAGAAACAAGGTTCTGAATCATTTTATTGCTCAGTAAACAACTCAGTGTCTCTGCTGGCAGTGCTTGGAAATCACAGAATCGTTGGTGTTGGAAAAGCCCTCTAAGATCATTGAACCCAGCTGTTAATACAGGACCACTGTGTTCACCATTAAACTGTGTCCCCCAGTGCCACATCCATGTGCCTTTTGAACGCTTCCAGGGATGGTGATTCCACCACCTCCCTGGGCAGTTAATACCAGTGCCTGACCAACCTTTCAGAGAAAAAATTTTTCCTAAATGAGTCCTTTTACACAGCAGCCAGAGGCCAGTGGGCTCCTGGGGATGAGTGGGGAGGGGTTGTAAGTGAATTAGGAGAGCAGCAAAGGAGCTGAAGGTTGCATGGCATCAGATCAGGGTGTCTGAAAAAATAAAATAGTTTCTCCCTATTTAGCTGAGAAGTGAAGGGGACAAACTTGGCAGTGACAGTTCTCTATCCCTCCTCTTACAGGTGGTTCAACCTATGTTTCCTTGGTGGGGAGCAGGTAAAGTTGAGCAACATTATCTGTAGAGGGGAAGGATAAAGTGGGCAATGTTTTCCATGGAAGCGGAAAACTCATCAGAATTAAACCTGATCCTTGGAAAAAGATAAGCATGTTTTAAAACTCAGCTTTCAACAAATGCTAAAGTCACAGTAGATGACCCACAGAGAGGAAAAATGGTTTTGTGGTTAAGGCACTTCACTGTCATATGAAAAATCTGGATTTAATTCCATTAGCCAAAGCCTCCCTGCGTGCTCATGGACAAATCACTTCCTATCTTTTTGCCCAGCTCACTATATAAAATTAGGGTGACAGCTTTTCTTTTTCAAACAGATAGTCCTTGCCATGAAGAGGCTGCAGTCATAGCAAAGTCTACACATTGTGGATTGAAGCAACAAGTTTCAGGAGCGTGCTGCCTTGATAATGAGGGCAACATTTTATTCTCCTTCATGGAAGGAGTTGAATCCTCCACTCGAAAGCATAATATTATATCCACAATCCACTCCTCTTCATGGGCCAGGATTTGAAACCAATTCCTGTATTCAAAAAGATGAATCACAGCACAAAAATGACTTAATTAGCTTTGTAGACAGCCAGTGTGAGCACAGAATACCCCGAGCGAGGGTCCTCTCCAGCCAAACTCTGTCCTTTAGGGAACTTGGCATTCCTTCCAGGCTGTGTGTCAAGGAGACTGAGCAACTTTACATCAACACAACATGGATTTTCCTTCTACCAAACTACTCTGCAATCTGTAATTTTTAACCTCACAAGTTTGAGATTGTACCTTAACATTTGCAGGAAGCAGATGGCTTCTGCATACTGCCAACCTGTTGTTACAAAAGCATCTTCCAAGAATTGTTTTCTACCCACAGTCGCTAACCATAATTAACCTTTCATATGATTTAATAAACAGCAAAAAATATTTGCCATCTCATATTAATAAAGAGAGCTCTTCAGGACATTTTTCCCCCCTTGTCTAGAAATGTGAAGCTGTGGTGATTTTTGTGTGTGCTTGTTTTATTGCCTTTCAAACTATTTAGGGATGCAGTTTACCTTTGCAGACTAAAGCTGTGAAGGACAGCAGAACAGTAGATGAGCAGAGCACCTTCTGGCATAGCACAGAAGAGTGACCTCTTATCTGAGGGAAAAAACATCCAAAAAAAGCAGATCTGAGTGAGAAGAGCGTCTGACTGCAGGGCCCATCGACAGCCACAAAGATATCAAGGCAGCCAGCTGTGTTTTACACCTTTCCCACACATAATTTTAGTGCCTCATGGAGTTTTAAGTGCTAGTAATAGAGTCCCGTAGTGCTTTGACCTTTTTTTTATTGGCAAACTACACTGACTGGACAATTTTGGACAAGGGGCTCTCCCTGTATATATATATATATATGTACCATGGTGACAGACACCTCCAAAGTGCTGAGGAGACAGCTAAGTGCAAAGGGGGTATTACCATGATTTCATTAATGAATGAAAATGAAGATGTTGGCTAAGACTTTCCCTCACATTACGGAGGAAATTAAATGACAGACATAAGTAAAAAGCTGGCATGGGGGTCCAAAGTACATCTCTCCATTCAATGGGTTGTTGCTTTGGCTTTAGGACATCAAAGGCTTTTTGAAGAGCTGAAACCATAAAAGAAATATTCTCTTGGTTTAACCAGTTTCCATAATGGGGATTAGGGAACGCTCTCCCTGCTAGGACAGGAGAACTTCTTCAATTGATATTTCCTGCAATTGCTGAGTGCTCATCATCCATTAGTATGATAATGCACTTTTGAAATTACAAAAACAATTATGATGAAAACTGCTTGGCTACAAAAAATAAAATAAAATTGTATACATACAAATGCTGAATTGCAGCCCAGGAACTGATTCCAGGAGATGGTCCCAGGTTTTCTGCTTTCCCCCTGGTTTTGTTGGTACGTTGGAGTTCGGTGAATGGTGTTTCATTCCCATTTATTATCAATATGCTGCCAGGATTGAAATGGACCAACTTCAATTAA
This sequence comes from Calyptomena viridis, assembly GCA_013390005.1. Lineage (NCBI taxonomy): Eukaryota > Metazoa > Chordata > Aves > Passeriformes > Eurylaimidae > Calyptomena > Calyptomena viridis. The sequence goes on along the minus strand of WEIV01019456.1, from coordinate 166,133 downwards.
GATGGATGCACATCAAATTAATGCAAGCCTAAGAAGAGACTGATTTCGTAGCTGAAAATTAAACAAGGTAAAATAATAAAAAACAAATTGCTTTCGGAAGATAGAAATTAAACAAGCAAACCCAAAAATTTCAAACAGACAAGTGAATTTTTTAAACTAAGGATAAAACTTCTGCCTTAATAAATATGATATGTACCTGAAAACAACCAAGCAATTGCAGTGTTTTCTCTGCATCCAAATACCATCTCAGATGTTGAATGATATATTTGCTTGTCTGGAATAGAGCAGAAAACCACTACTCTGTTAGAAATGTCATTTCTTTAACTATTTTCAGTAGCCATTTCTTCAACTAATTTGAGTAGTTAATGCTTTTGTTATATCAGATTGTAGGTACACTCCTACTCTGCTTCCTTTTGTGATAATTTTGTCCTAGTCTTGGTTTAGAGGTTTTTTTCAGAGTTCCTAGATTTTTTTCCAGCTTAGAATGATTTTTAAAAAACTATTCCCATTTAAAAAATCATTATTTACCTCCAGAGCTTGTGAACACAAAAAGTGCATTGTGATATCGACACAAGCTTGAAATATGCAAATATATCTTTTACTTTTGTGGAGCTCAGTGAGATACAGGGTAGAAGAAATACAGGATTGCTAATCTTTTACAAAATCCCTTACCTCTTTGCATGGTAACTTAAGGTGTCCTCTCCGACTCTGAAAATTCAGTCTGGTGCTGCTGTTGTTCTTCAAGATTTTATTTTTTAACCCTCAAACCCAGTTTACAAGGTCTGATCAACTGATTTTAATTTTCTTTGATTTCCAATTCAGTTTAATATATATATATAGGTTTAGCTTTCGACCTTCTGAATTTTCCTTTTCCTGTCCAATGTCTCAATATTATTATTATTTTAATAGAATGTTTTTTTCCTTGCTGCTGTTCCTTGTTTTGCTTTTTTGGTTTGTTTAGCTTTTTTTTCTTCTTTTTTTTCCTATAGGATGGGTTAAACAGTTGCTCCGAGCACTTTTTGGATGCATTGGATCCGGCTCAAATCCATGGGACAAACATTTTGCTGCCACAAGAGCCCCAAGGATCTATAATCTGTGGTTCCTTTCACTACCCTGGCAGCCATCTCAAGCCCAGGACATGTTTGATGGGTTTTTTGGAAGAACATGTTTTCATTCAAGAGTTGTTACAGCAAAATCTGAGCAAGGTCTGCAGTGGTCTGTGTCCGAAGGCAACAAAGCCAGCTTTCTCCTCTGCTTTGGGTTTCTTTTCAGCACTTACCAACTTAGTCTCACAACACCCTTGAGGAGGCAAATGTGCTTTTTGTTCCTTTATTAACAGTCAAGGGAAGTGGAACATTAAAATCCCAGTGGTGCAGTGGGAGGCAGCCCTGGGATACCCTGTTGGGGTGAAGGGGGGGTTTGGGTGGGATGTTTTGGGTACCCCGCAACCTCTGCTCACCTTACCCGACCTACCATCCTCTCACCAATTTATTCTCCCAAAACTGACAGCCACAAAGCTTTGGGATTGCTGCTTTGGCTGGAAGAAAGAGGATTTATTTGCTGCTGACCTCTTTGGGGAATTATTTTTTGTTCCTCTCCAGCCGGCGCACGGCCCTGCCATCACCGCTGCCCCTCACCAGTTTTAAGGCATTTATATACAGATCCCTGTGGAGGAAACGGGCTCTTTTTGTCCCATATTGCAGATGGCAGCTATGAGAGAGGAAGATTTATGTCACTTGCCCAACTATGCCCTGGAAGTCTTTGGCAGAGATTTGTACCCCGGTCTCCAACCTCATACTACAATTTGTGACCATGGCTCCTGGCTCCACTACAGCCTCCCCTCTCTCAAAGCAGGGATAAGGATCATTGCCATCTTTCACTCTTTCATAACAAATCTCATGAAATTTTATTAATATTTTTTAAAATCCCTGTCTTTGAAGTGGTTTGAGGGTGTGTGAAACTCCACTTTCATTAAAAGGAAAATTAAGGTTATAGACAAAAGGCTGAAAGACTAAAAACTGCAATACTAACAGAAACAATTCAACATTAAAAAACCAATCTGGTGCTCTGAGGGTCATCCTGTGATTTTCATGGAGTGATTCATGATTTTCCAGCACAGTTGCCGGGCAGACCTTAAGGATCGACGCCTATGTGGGAATACTAATTCCAAAAAGTGTTCAGCTCCTCATCAGATGTTGAGGAGTATGGCACGCTTTCATTTTTCCTGCACATTAGCCAAATTAAATCAAAATAAATATCAATGAAAATATTGCACAGGACATAAAACCCCATCCATTTGTGCTCTATCCATATGCTGCTTTATGAGACGCTGGGTTCCGCTCTCTGCTGCCAGCCCCGAGAGCGCAGCAAGGCGCGGAGTCCCCGATGTGCTTTAGGCATTCATCCCTCAAATACTGCACCCCGGGGCCTGCCTGCAGTTTTGTTCTCACCACGTATCTTTGCCAGGCTCACTCCTGCCCACAGGCAGCAGCCGTGGCCTGGCTCACGCCTGCCAGGCCGGCTCCGGTCCCGGCCGCCGCGGGATCAGCCGCAAGGTGCATTTCTGCCAGCAAAAAGTACAGTTGCTAAAAGGTGCTTTGTTCATTAATTATCTTAGGGTGGCTGGGACAAAGCAAACATTTCTATGTCCAGGAAGTTGTTTCTTAGGGATGCTGGCGTGTTCACACCCTGCCGGGTCCCTCGCTGTACATCTGCATCCGAGACGCCGTGCGACCTGCAAAGCACGGAACGCCCGCTACAGAAATCACAAAACACAACTCGGGGTTTAAAAATGCAACCAATTTGCGTCAGCTCAGGAGCAAGAGCAACGATTTAAAACCGGTGCAGTTTAGGGTAATGTGATTAGAGATTCAACATTTCCCTCTCTCATTGTTATTTAGGTCCCTCATTTGAATGCTCAGGTCTGAGGGAAGGGGGATTGCTTGGAAATTACAGACGCAGCCAAATTTCTTCCTTCCCCTTTGACAGGGCAGCGCTGATGCTTATTGTTCTTTTCTAGCTGCATTACACTGTCCTTGATTTTTGTTTCAAGCAGTCTAATGGCATGATGTCAAATCCTGCTAATTGGTTTAGGATTAAAATGCAGGGCCACATCACTCTCTTGATTAACCAGCAGCAAAACTGCTTTTGTCTAACGATCGTTTCAGAGGAGAAAGAAAATAAAGCATATAAAGGAAGCTTCAGGCTTTTGTCAGTAAAAATACATAGGAAACTGCTTGCTTTTTTTTTTTTTTCTGAGGGAAAAAAAATTGCCACTGTGAGGCCCACTAAGTTTTGACTTGCAGCAGTTAAAAAGCAGCCCTGCGGGGAAAGATTGCTTCCTGAGGAGCTGGGACTGTGCTTTTATCCAGCATCCAGGCTCTCACTGCTCCACTCTGGACATCCGTGGCTGGACCTGCCCATAGTTAATAAAACCAGCAACAAAAAATCAATGGGAATGTCTCAGCCCCGTTTCTGACCCCTCTGACACCCAAACGACTCCAGTCCCAGCCGAGGGATAAATAAACTGAGCAAAGGCTGTGGTGGGCAGTGCAGCACCAGGGAGCTACTGGGAGCCGCAGGCACTAATGGGGACCTGAGCAGGATGTGGGATGCCAGGAGTCAGGGGGAGGGGGTCTGTATCTGCAACATTCCCCTCCACTCACCCTAAGGACTCAGAAATTAATTCTGCATCCTGAGATGGGGCTGTGCGTGCTGGGACTGAGCTCACCTGTTGGGGAATGAGCTTAAAGAAGCAGTTTTTCAGGGGGATTATTGGGAGGGGAAGGGGAGGACAATTCAAATTAAAATCGTGGAAGCAACACTAAACCACTACTTTGTTACCCCTCTGCTATAAAAAAAACCATCAGCAAACCCACAAGAAACATCCCCATCAACCCTCAAAGATTCTGCCTGCTGCACTGTTTAATCTCTTTGGCTCCTGTTTTCCCTGACCAGCTGAGGGATTTAATATCCAGGGAATTAGACGTCCAATTCAGGGCATTGTTTTGGGAATTGTGCACACGATTTACCACACACAGTCCTGAAAGTCACCGTCGGACCCGGCGCTCCCAGCACGCTCCAGTCCCGGCACCGCTCCGCCGGGAGGTGAAAGGGACTTTATTGGGAAGGTTTTGATGCATTTGGCATGTCTTTGAACCTGGCTCCCCCAAAGGGAGAGAATGAACTCAGGCGGAGAAAGAAAAAGGAAATAAAAGGGACCTTCCCATCTGCCTGGCTGCATTCAATGAGGAGCTTTTTAAAAGGTATAATAGAGGTTTGTGTGTTCCTGCTGAGATTTGTTCTGGTCAGCTTCTCCAGGGTGCTCAGACGAGGCGGTGTGGTGTGCCCGCCCTCCCCCAGTACCCTCAGAAAGAAATTATAGTGGTGTTTTTTTTTTTTTTAAATTATCTTTTTCTGCTGCAAAAAGTGTGTGTCCTGCACACACGTTGCTCTCACACAAAAGCAACCGGAGCCAGCCCTGCCGGGTTTTTCTCTGTTTTTTTTTTTTACGGCAGTGCAGTTAAACCCAGTGTTCCCAACCCCAAACATCCTGTCAGAGTCCAGCCCAGGTTTTCCTAGAGAGCATCTCCGGGACAGTGGAGACGGGGAGCATCCTAGGGCTCGGCCCAGTTTTCCAGCATCCCGTTATGGAGGTAAATCAACTGCACATTGGCTGTGCTCCAGAAGTTGTTCTGCTCTTTATTGTGCTCTGTTAGTTGTTGGTGTGATTACTAAAAGCCAGGTCAGATGCAAAGCTGATTTTTCAATGCAATCCTGGCCCCGGAGTAGACGAGATGACATTTAACAACACTAAATGCTCAAGAAGGGGCCCCATGTCAGCACCCAACAGGTACAGAAATGCTTGAGAAGTTCTTGGCTGTCGTGAACAGCTTTCTGCTTTGCAAACTATGATAGAATAAGTGGAAATACGTTTTGTCTGCTTTTCCCTGACTCCAGGACTCCAAAGCAGGAAGATGAGAACATCCTGCACACATGTTAATTAGTCATTCCTTAAAACCAAATGTCACAGTGCTCATATTTAATTCCAAGAACAGACTGATGAATATGTACGTATAGTTATATTTCATTTACATACTCTGGGATTTGTTAAGAGACGCCTAATAAAACCATCTAAAATGAATTAGATGTTCTCCTAACAACATTTATTTTGAATACACGTATATCAGAGGAACATTCCCAATACTGTAATAGCAGATTTTTGCAGAAACAAAATACATATATTGCATTTCGTAAGTGTAGATAGTGAGTTAAAACAGCCATCTCTAAATAGGATTTGATTCCTGATATAGCAAACACACAAAAAAGGGGCTTGAGGATCAAGAGGAGGCAGTGATTTGGTTTATGGGAGCCTAAAGAGGATGAAGCTCAGCATCCAGAAGGCTGTAAGAAAATGTCCACATAAGGAAAATGTTAGAGGAACTGAATTAGCTCCTCAAAGTCAGCAAAAAAATGACCTTGAGACATTTACATCCTCCTATTTTCAATTTCCCAGTTCTGTATCTAATATTTTTTAAATTTATTTTTTCTTTTTGTTCAGAATCTCTACCCCTGGAGCAAGGTGGCATTCAGGTAGCTGCACTCAAAAAAGCCTCTCCAGCCCAAGAGGCCCTTAAGAGATTTTTTTTTTCCTTTTCAAACCCAATCAGTTTATAGGAAAAACAGTGTGGTTTTGGTTTTGTATTTTGTTCTTCCCCCACTGAATGCCCTGCACCCTGTGAGCTCTCAGGGAGCACAAAAGCGTGGCGGGCACATGATCCGCTCGACAGGTCCTGCCGCGGGAATTCAGCTCACACTCCCGCTGCTGTGTGAGTCTGGAACAAATCTGGCTCACTCGCCCGCCTTGGCTGGCCTCTGTAGGGCTAAGAGGGGTGGAAAGCAGTAAAATCTCCTTTCAGTCTATAAAAATCTGCAGAGATATTTGGAATGTGCAGAGGGAGCAGATCTCCCGAGTAAACCAGAGCAATGATTAAAATAGTCACTTTTCTGACCGTAATCACAATTTAAATACTGCAGCTTTTGTTTGCAGAATAGCTTTGGTTTATATTCTAGTGACAGTCACACAACTCCAGGGGTTGTTTTCGGAGTTAGTGGCAAAAACATGTGGTTTGAATTTAAAGACTTAAAGTTAGAGGATCAACGTTGCTCCAGCGAAGATATTGCCAGTGTCTCTGCAAGTCATAATTTTAAATCATCAGGAACCTGAACACTCCTCATTAAATGATTAAAGGGAACAGTAATGAAAAAGCTAAAAGAAAGGATAAATATACAGCTATAGAAGCAGGAACATCTATTTTCAAAGCAGAAAAAAATACTGCCATCTTGACAAAGGGCAATAAACATATCAAACTAACTCACTTTTTTTTTTTCCCCAGACAAGAATGTAATCTTAATAAAGCAACAAATTTCAGATGGCAGGGTAAGATTACAGCTCTTCTAGACTAGGACTAGAGTTTTCCCATAAACAGGTTATTGCTTCTGGTCATAATTAACTCTGTATTTATGTCCCACTTTTGAGAATAAAATGATCCCTGAGACGAGGTGTTTGATGGTGAAGTTTTCTGCTGGGGTATCATTTCTTACTATGAGCTCCATGTTTGCATTTTCCCCAGTAACAATGGCTTCACCTCAGCCCTCCCAAACCTGAGCTTGTTCCATTCTTCCCTCCCAAAATAAAGAGTGGGACATGCAGACCAGAGCAGGGCTGGGTTTTGCAGACCAGCATCTGTACAGCAAAGACACCCTCTCTCTGTGTAAGAACATACCTCAGCTGAGCTGCTTTTTCCTTCCTCAGGCAGGTCATGGGTGCCCAGTACTCCAGAGCAATTCTGAGCAGTTTCAGTAAGGCCTGGAATGGGAAGGATTGTGGTTACCAAAGACGGCGCTTGTCGGAACCCTTGGCATGTTGTGTTTACAGGAATTGCATTGGAAGGGTTGCAGTTTTGGTCTTTCAGCACCTGTTTTGGAGAAAATATGTGAAAAAAACAAATAAACAAATACAAAAACGTAGGTAAATGTATTGACTGAGGCATTACGTAGTATAAATAACTATAAATACATGAGGCTTGGTGCAGGAGGGAGAGCCTGACGGTATCGATACATTGGCAAGAATTCAGGGGTTATATTTGAAATGCAGAAAATAATCCAATGAGTCATCTTCCCCACGCTTTGGCTTGCCATCCTCTCCTGTTTTCGCTTTGACCCAGGAGGGCACAGCACAGAGCCTGAAAATAGGCACGGGATGATGTGGCTGCACCTCTCTGCTCTGCACAGGAAAGAGAACCAATCCCATCCCCAGGCATTCAGGAGGGATGCTCAGGAAAACTCTGAAAATTGCTGTCATCATAGGTGTTGTCATGCTTTTCTTTGAACTGTATCTCACCACCTAACACAAATAAGCAGGTTAGAAGAATTCCTCTCAAAATAATTAAAAGAATTGAGCAAAAAAAAAATTTGATTGACGTCTTAAAACCTATATATTAAGATACTTTTTTTTTCCTTTTGTGGATTGGAACATGTTATCTTAGAGATGCATCAAACCTGCTGTTTCTTAATTTACCTTGTCAGTCCAACAGCCTGTCAGAGTCACACACGGGACACTGGGACCAGAGGTCTTGGTCTCAGCCTCACCTTTACGTAGAACATTCCCTTTTCACTCTTCATCCAAATGCACATGAATTATATATACAATATAGATGCCTGAGAAACAGTATCAAAGGTTTTAGCATATTCATTAAAGAGATTGTTTTTTTAGTATTTCCTCCATGCATGAGAAAACCAAGCACTCAGTCCAGAAGCTCCTCCAGGGCCATCCTCAGGTTTTATTCTGCCCTGTCCTTGGAATATTGGTGCTTTGGAAGTGACAGCCCTGGTGAGAGGGATGCTGTGCAGCAGCATAAACCCCTTTGGTGTGCTGCCACGTGCCTTTCCTTGGACAATCTGTATTACACAGAAGCTACAAAGAAGCAATATATTTGGAATGGTTGATAGAGGAATATTGCTCATATAGGCAAAACATAACACTTTTAATCATATCCTCATTTAATTTTTAAGAAAAATAAATTATCCCTGTATCTTGGCATATGCATCACTTTGAAATAGAGCCATTACTTTGGGCAGCTTTTTCACAATGTCTTGCATAATGTGGTATGAAAATCGTGTACAGCTCCCGCGTTTGTATCTTGGAAGGAAAATAAAAGGCAGTTAAATTATAATGCAAGAACTAAGCTATGAATGGATGTTGCATTCAAGGAGTCTAATGCTTAAAAGGGGAAAATAACAAGACTTTTTTTTTTCCTGTTCTAGATATTTTATCCTTGCAACAAGCTCAACCGTCAAATGTTTCGAGAAAGGTCAAAACTAGTCTATCTGTCTTTTTTATGTGAGTTTGTGAAAGGAATCTCTCCGCGTGGAGTTGTACAGGAATTGACACGATAAACCTAAATGGCTCCTTTACAACTGTTAGGGTTTTCTGTAAACACATGCTGTCCTGCCAGCCAACCAGCTTCAAACCCGGGTGCTGAGCACAGCAGATGGTCTATCCTGCCGATACACACGCCACTAATTCATATTTCAATACACAGCTTTGCTGCCTAAACGAAGCCACTGCATCTTGAAAAGTTTTAAAACTTCCAATAACTGGTAATTTTGGGGGGGTTGTTGTGATGGGAGAGGGAGGGCTGCAAAGAGAGGGCTACTGGCTGTAACAGAAATGGACATTTTGGAGGTGCTTGTTGCACCAGGATGTGTTGTAAACATGAGTCCTGCCATCCAGTGCCTCTTGCCAAAGGGAAACCACAGCATGGCTGTGTTGTATTAATAGAGGAATAAATAAACCCAGAGAAATCAGCCCTGCACTGTAACCCAGAAGAAAGGTGGGCAGAACAGAAAAGGTAAGTGGTGATGAAAATCTGGGCTGCTGCCTGCAATCATGGTCAAAACATCTTGTCATCAGCATGGCCATGTTGGGCAATCAGGCTTTTCATGGGGAGGGCAGGTTTTGGGGTGGGATGCAGGATAATGCAGCAGTTCAAACCTCAAACAAGACTGCTACTGCTGCTGTGTGCAGGAACACATTTTGGCATCCACACTTTGATGCAAAAAGCCTTCTACCTTAGCTAAATCAGAACCCATCCTTCTCATGCCCTGCAGTGACCAATTATTGCCTCACAGGTTTGGGTAAGATGGTGCAGTACAAGATCCATGTCTTTCCACTGGGGTGCCAGAACAGGACATGAATGGGAAATTGTTATTACACCTTGAAAAAGAAAGGAATGGGGGAAAAATGAGGTTCTTGGTTTTTTCGTGACTTTATGCTGCCAGGTAGCAGGTTTTTGCTGCTGAAAGTACCATGAGCATCATAGTGCACAGACCTGGGCTTGTCGGCTGTGCTTTGCCAAACCTTCCTGGAACTGCTGTGTCATCCTGTGGCCAGGTGTTCCAGTGTCACCAGCTGGTGGCTCTGAGGTTGGAGCTGGGAGCAGCCCTGGACCACCACTCTTCTGATGGAGGAGGACACATCAGACACACCCATCCTAAACACTTCCACAAGTGCCTCAAGACAGATGTTCCAAGCATTGGTCTGGAGTCCCCACACACACTGCTGTATTAACTTCTCCTCCTCCTCCTCCATTGCTGACAATTGCTTACACCAGAGAGAAAAAAAAGAGCTAAAACACAGAAGGAGCAGCGATCCTCAGCATGAATAACCCCCTTCTTGCAAGGGGATTGCTTCTTGAGTTCCTCTTGTGGTAGTTTTATCAGATGTTGCACCTCCTCCACTGAGCTGTGATCAGTTGGACAACTTCATCAGGTTCAACACTAAGTAGAAGCAGAACCTCCTTCTTAAATTAAATCTTTCTCCCAAAGGAGAAATGCAAATTAGTACTCACATTCTCTTTTAACTTCCATTTACTTATTTTGTCTTCCAGAGAATAAACTGTAGAGATATTTCCAAATGCACAGTTTGTTTCTCTGGCCATAACAGAGAATGAACAGTTCTGATAAATTTGTTAGAGGGGAAAACAGAACCAAAGTGTCCCTAAGAGTGGAAGAACAGCCGCTGTTTTCATACGCTATTTCAGCTTTCCTTAGTTAAAGAGTCTCAGATGTGTAGTTGGGTTTATTCTTTATAAAAAAAACCCCAAATTTGCAGATCTTGTGTATTGGTAGAGAATAGAAAATTAAAATCAGGAATTGCTACAGAAATCACTAACACTGTAACTAAAGAGAACATAAATCAGCAGAGAGGCAGAGCCTCACAACTTAATCACTAATTAAAAAATACTAGTATGCAATTTAGGACAGCCCTTTGATAAACATGCTGTAGTACATGAATTAGCTCTATGCAGACACACAGCATTGCAATAACTTAGCTTTCTATATCCTAAACATAAACACATGGCATGTGTGCGTGTGTATTATATTGATGCAAGGTAATACACAGGGCCCTGTGTGTTGCCATTTCAAATGAAAAATCTACTTACTGTAAATCAGATAACTTCCTTCCATTTAGATTTAAATCTTCTCCCTAGCACCCACTGCCAAGCAGTGGGGGGAAGGCACAGGGAGCATTTCCAGAGGGAAAAGCGGAAGCTGATGAGAAACAGCCACATATCTGTGCCTTTCCACAAGGCTCTGTGGGGCTCTTGGTCCATGGGGACTGCAAGGGGCAGTGGCACTATTTCTGATGGATCAGGATGTCTTGCCTTTCTGACTTTCTTTTGGTCACCTAAACCACTTTCAAAGTGTTTTAAATGAGACTTATTCCCATCACACACATCCAATTGCAAACCAAATTCTGCCACTTGCAGCTCGAAAAGCCTTTCCCCACATCCAACTGCTTCTCTCCGTGCCTCAACTGAAGGCAGTCATTGGCAAACACAGCACTACTCACATTTTGGGTTACTGTGTGAGTTACAGGATACTCAACACCATGGATGCCAGGAACCATGTTGCTGAAGAAGACCTTGAGCAGAGCAGGTGAATGATAAGATGGATTGACCATACAAAAGATGAACGGAAAAGAAACACAAGCTCACCACAATACTCCTCACATTTCATCTCATTTCTCCTCTAGTCAGGGTGTTTAGATTGGGAATACATTTTCTAAACTTCTTCTTTCTTACTTTCTCGAAAATCCTCCCAGAAAGTCTTGGCTTCCTGCAAGCCGTGGGGGGGTCTCAGGGTGCTGCTCGGGTGGACAAGTGGCTGCGATCCTGCCTGGAGGCTGAAACCACAGCAGCACAAAAACAGATTTCATGGGAAGAGCAGGGGAGGGAGGGGATGAACAAAAAAGAAAAAAAAAGGGAATGTGTTAGTTAACTTCGTGTGGTTGTTCGAGCCACTTCCTGACACCCAAGCGAGTCATCTGAATTTAACACATTTCTCTTTTGCATTTTGCAGCTCACCTTTAAGAGAGCACAAGGCGGAGGAGGTGGGAATATATGGACTTCAGCCCTTCCCATCAGTTTCCCCCTGTTACTTTCAAAGATTTTCTATTTAGAAAGGAAGGCTTTTTTTTTTTTCCTGCTGTTCATACATTACACATACTTCCCAGCCAAAATATCTTGCTTGTATATTTTTTTAATTTAGCCTACATTACTCAAAATTGCTCTAAGAATAATTAAAGAGAATCACTTTCCCCATCTCTTTGATTTACCTGAGATTTTATTTCTGAGGAGTGTTTTAAGAAATAACCATTAAAAAAAAAGAGATTAACAATTAAAGAAAAAAACAGCCCAACATCCTCCTTCTTGTCTGAATCTAATGAAAATGTTTAAACTGCATGGATATTTATCCTTATGAAAAACATATGAACAAAACAAGCCCCCCAGTGTTCTGGTGAGATTCTGTAAACAGGACAAAACGTTAACTGCGGAAATATATCATTTAAGACCTTTATTTCCTTCTAGCTCTTTCCAGGCACCAAACAAGCTTTGCATGCAGATTTTGTTTCAGCTGGGTGGAATCGTTCTCATAACTATTCTCCAAAGCCCAAGCTCTGAGGTCAGCCCTGCTCTTTCTGCAATGGGATAAATATTAACAAGTGTGACTAACCCATTCCTTGCGCCCTTCTTAAATTTTCCAGAGTGTGTCAGCAAGCATGAAAGCCAGAGATCAAAAAAGGCAAGGGTTTTATTGTTGGAACCGGATGGGAAGAGGGATGCAATATAGGCAAAGTCCCAACACCTCGGAGAAGTTGGTCTATAACACCATCAATAAAAAATGAGGGAATTACTGGGCTACAAGAAAATGACCTTGCTCTCCTGCCCAAAAATGAGTCGATTTTCACTTGACCCCTACAATAATGTTTTACAAGTGCTGGAGCAGTGCCTCAGGAGCAAACCTGGCCTTTCACTGGGGGTCCCAAAGACCCAGAAGAGGACAGAGGTGGTGGGGAAGGTGTAATATAGCCCAGTGCCTCCTGGTCAGAGGTGATGGGGCTGTGGTGGCTTCAAGGGCTTGTGCTCGCTCCTCTTTTTCTCTTCACAGATGCTGCTTATGAAGTTTCATGGTGTCATGGATAATCTTTTTCCTTCCCATGCAATCCTGCTGTGACCTGAGCTGCCCTCTAGGCTGGAGCCTGTAAGCCCAACACAGGTCTAGTTATATCACCTAGATGTTTCTAAGGGGTCAAACTCATAGTCTAACAAATCGATAAAGCACCTTGAGATACTTTTTACACTTGTAGTTTGATATCTGTGCAGGAGCAGCAATGCAGAGCCCAGTTTGGAGAGGAATTAGGACACACAAGCGAAGCAGTTTTGTCTGTACTCCACTGAGTGAGGAGAAAGCTGGGGATTGCATTTCTGGTGAGCAGGGCATTGGAAAGGGAGGGAAACAAACTAGGGAGGGTTGTGAATCTGTAGGTATCTATCACACAGCTTCCCAAAACTGGATGGATTCTGTAGACATTCTGTAGCAAGGGGCCCCCATACACCCTGCTCATACCAAAAGGTTGTCAAAACCAGAATATAGTCTTGAGAATATTCCTGTTCAAGGTTAGGTTTAGTCCTGACAAAGCCAAGGAAAATTAAAAGCCAACTGGAAAAATCCAAACCACCAGAAATGATGAACAGAAGTATTAAATCCTGAAATCTTATTCACGTGCTCAACCAAGACTTGGGCTCATATGATTCAAAGCTGTTCACTCATAATGCACAGGCCTCTCACTTTCCAGAACGTGTTTAATTCTCCTACACATTCTCTCAAACGAAAGGTATGCCCCGCATTTCAGCACCTCTATTTCTGACTACTCCACTGACCCCACAAGAAATCATCTCACTCGGTTTGTTTCCACACCTGGCTTTCTTCTGCTGCAAGATGTCAAACTGCAGAGCAGAACATACACAAGACCATTTACTTTTCTCTCTCTCTCTCTTTTGAAGCACTGTAGCTCTAAAATCATCAAGTGAGTGTGCATTTTTGAGGTCACTGGGTCACAGATTATAAGAAGAAAAAGAAGATAAATGAATTGTGGACCTGACCTACACAGTTCCTGTTCCACAGTCTTTTTCCACCCTGGTGTAGTGAAGCCAGAGCTTCCAAAAGCATGAAGGGAACTTGGCATGAAAAGAAAGGAGGAGGAAGAGGCAACGTTTATTGACCCCTTATCTCATAGCCTGTGACATCTGACTTTACAGAGTATGTGAAAACCTTCTGCAGACACTGTACAGGAGAGGTGGACCTGTCGAGACACAACATTTAATGAAAGCAAGCCTCATGCCCAAAACACAGATCTAAAGCCTTCATGTTTTTCCAGCCTAGGAAATATTTGGATTTGGATTTCTTTACTCAATAGCTCCTGATCTCCTAAACCTTCCTGTGTGTAAATGCCAGATACCCAGCTGAGCCCAAGGAAAGTTAAGAAGGAGCCACCTGCAAACTGCTGTCCAGTGCCCTGCAAAGCTCACCGTGTCCATGGCACAGCAGTGACATTCTCTGCAGCAACACCAAAGGAGCCATGTGGGAGAGGCCTTAATGAAAAGTCCCAGGAAACCTTGTAACTTGCAGAATTTCTAAACTTTGCCCAATTAAGCTGTGGTTCCATTAAACTTTCCCTTGGTTGGCAGAGGACCGGCTGAGTTATGGGGAACAGCCCTGAGCAATTAAAAGTGAGAGCAACATCACAAATCTAAGATTTGGTAGACAAAAATCTCTTGCAAAAGACACAGCCCTATGGAGTTAGAGCTTACCCAAATGGGGAGAACCAAATTAAATGAGAAAACATATTGCATATTATCTTAATTTATATATGAGATTTTAGACAGTTCCAGATTTCTGGATTAAATACAATACCATGTGGCTCCATTAAGCCTCACTGGCCTTTTAGAATATTATTGAAAGAAATAATATATAACAGTTTGAAAGGTTTTTGGATGCTTAGTGGCATCATTATGCAATTTATTAATATGTGGGCAGAGTGACTAATGCCTCTGAGGATGTATTTTTAGTTAAAAAAAAAAATATATAAAAAAGAAAAGTGTTCTGGGGGGGCCAAGAAGGAAAAGCAGTTCCAAATGGGCTTGTGCTGGCGGCATGTGATGGTGTGGATCATTCTGTCTGTCCCTTCACACGCCCAGTGCCCAGAATAGCACTTCTCCTTTCACTGACAGCATTTCCAAAGGGGCCCAGAGGCCCCAGCAATTGCAATTTGGTAGAATTTGGGTATCTAGCTTCTTTTCTGGCATATTTCCTCCATTTTTAAGGCTGAAAGGGACAATTCAGATCATCCAGTTTAATGCTCAATATAAATCCCCAAGAAAATAATTTCACACATTCACTCACTAATTGAGCCTACTACTAGGTTTCACCAGAGTCATCTGGGCTGGCCTCCAGTTCTGATTTCAACATGCAAAAGGATGACAAATCCCCTGACCCCTTCAACAGTCTGCCCCCTCTCTCTTCCCAATCTTTAAATTTTGCCTGTCTTACATTTCCAGCCATTGCATCTCGTTATGTTTTTCCTCCATTAGACTATAAAGCCCTTTTGTACATGGTATTTTTTCCTCCAAAGGCATTTACTGAAGAGTCAGGTCACTGCCTGATCTGCTTTTTTGCTAAGTTCACCAAATTGAGCTCCTTAAGCCTCTCTCCATAAGATTTCCTTTTCCAACCCTCAAATCATCCTTGTAAAACTGAACCATAGGCCGAGATTTTATAGCCTCTATCATGAATTTGAGTCCCTGAATCTCAGGTTAATAAAGTCTCTATTTTTTAATAAGGCTTCTGTGAAATGACTAGAAATAGTCCCACAGGATGTGTTATTTGGAGGTAACTATTTCCACATGGGGAGAACAGTAGGAGGGCTCTTTCCTCTTCTCTTTACCCTTCTCTGCAGCCTTTTTTAGTGCTCTCCCAAGCTGCATTTCAAAAACCAGTATTTTTCTTGAAGGGTTCATCCTGGTGTACAATTTCTAGACTTCTAGGAAGAAGCTGCAGGATTTTACCTCCCTATGCACACAGAGAAACCACCTCCTGAGCAAGCTGCTTCCCCCAGCACAAAACCTGTCCTGAGCCCTCTGGCACCACGAGCCCCATCTCCAGTGGGAGCAGAGGCACTGACAAGGTGTTGGCACATCTCACTCCACAAACCGCTCAGGCTCCAGGCCCAAAGAGACATCTAGAAAATCTCTGAAAGCTCACCAGATGCCCTCCTTCCTCCCAATTCAACAGGATTAAAAACAAACCCTGGGGCTTTTATTCTCTGTACTTTTCCAGCATTGGTGTCTACACTTTGTAGCTGTTTCTTCCCATTATTAATTGCTTTATTTGCTGTTTGTTAAATGACAGTGGAGTTTGGCAGGAAGCTTGGCTCTAGATCTTTGGAGAAAACTTCCCAATATTGCCAAAAATTCAGTGAAACGACAAGAGTGAGTTCTAGACAGTCTCCTTGGGTGCTGAAGCTATAGTTCACGGCTGCACAGTTTCTGGATGAGATAGTACTCTGCCTTTTCATCAGTTCTGTTTGATTTGGATGTAAGATTACAAATCAAATGAAGAGTTTAAAAGATGTGCCAGCTGAGTTCCATTCAACCTGGCCTTTATGTACCTCACAGGGACAAACTTTCTGTTCCAAACCGAGACCAAAAATTTCAGAGTCAATCACAAGCGATGAAATGTTTGAGTGGGTGAGGTCAGCGCCAGCCCAGCCACTTTTAAACTTGTTTTCCTCACTTGATTTGTTTGACTTTCTGTTGCTCAGCTTTACCTCCAATGTTTGTGATCCAAATCCTTCAGAACACATCATTCACTTCAGGCCATTTTCCATCTCCCAAAGTTGCCTCCACATGTTGTGAAATCTTCCTGTGACTTAAGAGCTCCCCTAACCTACCTTCATCATTTGGCTTCAAAAAAACCCTTTTCTCCCCCTCTCCAGTGGAAAACCACCAGTTTAAAAGAAAGTGTGAGTAGGTGTAAACAGAATAAACCACCTAATAAAGTGACCCTTTTTTCCAGCTGTGAGTTGTCCACAAAGAACATAAAAACATATGGATTAGAAGAATATGCCACTGGTTAGTGACTCAGCTTCCCAGTACTGGTGTTACATCCAAAAGGTAGTGCAGGCTTGTGTAAGCAGACTGCAAAGTCTATCAGATTAATAGGAAATTTTGCTTTCAGGTGTGAATTTTAAAATTTCCACATGGCAAGCACAATTGCTCAAGTTTTCTGAAAAACATCTGTGCTAGACAAAGCCTAAGGCTTGGTTCTAAGGTGCAAGCAGGCAGGAAAGGGTCAAAAAGGCAAATATGGTTGCATGGAAAGCAAATAAAAATAATCTTTGAAGGGAAAGAATATTAGTGGATGTTTCCTAATGGTCACCATTCACCCTGGTCGTTCTTTGCACTCCACTTGCCAAAGGCATAAGGTTTTAATTTTGTTCATGGTCAGTGTAATGTTTAGAGTTTCATCTACTTGAATGATTCTTTGGGGACTGGTTGCAATAGCAACATTTTGAGTTTAAATTTCATTTGTTTTTTTTTTTAAACTAGAACTGAATCTTACCAAGGAGTGAAACTGGAAAGGATAAAATTAGATTCCTGAACCTTCATCTCTTTTTAGAACCAGACACGAAAAAAAATGCATCCAGTTTTGTTAAATATTTTTTCCACATCTGGTGTTCAGTCAAAACCATAAGAAAAGTGCTGGAAATCTCACAAGAAGGCTTGTACTCTTGTGATTTCCAGTCCAATTTTTGCAGCCACAGGAGATCTGTGCAGTTCAGATAAGAATCTCCAGCAGAAGCCAAACCCAAACTGTGAACCTCCTGAGGCTCACCCCACCCACAACAGCTTATGTCTTTACCCATCATTTGCAGCAGATGTTCTCTCAAATCCTCCAGTGAGATAAATTCCATTAAAAGTTTCAGGAGAAAGATTATAAAATACATACAAAACCAAACAAAAGTGTCCAAAGTTGCTCATCATAGCCCATTAAACTATTGTTAAAGACCTTCACCCAGCAGCATCTATTGATTAGAGCAGTTTGCTTCTCCTTACTACTCATTTTTATGCTGGGCTTTGGGGGCTTTTTGATCTAAAGGCCACTGACGTCAATGAGAGCATTTCCATTGTCTTCAATGGGCTTCGGATCAAGCCCTTGACAAACTGGTTTTCCCATAGGTCAGTCTGCAGTGTGGGTTTCTGCCAGCAGATTGTCCCTAGAACATTTCACTGTAGATTTACAATCTTTATAAAATTTCTAAATGAAGTTCTATAGTTAGATTCATATGGTAAATCATAAATTACAGCAGACTCTGCAAGCTTAGGTTTGAGGGTTGATTTTTTTTTTTCCATTTGGCTCTCGGGAAACATATAGTTTTTTTCCATAGGAACTTTTCTCCAAATGCTAATTTTACCTGTTTTCTGATTTTTTCTGCAACAGAACGTGTGCGTTTTTCACAGCCAAACTTCTCTGAAGAAGGTTGTTCCTGTGGAAGTGTTGGCGATGTGAGCGAGCAGACTCACCATCCTCCATCTTGGTGCTCATTGGTAGGGCAGGGGGTGGCTTTGGGCTCTCCTTGGTACCAGTCAGACTAGTGAAAAGGAAAAGCAAGCCAAGAGTTTCAGATTACTTTTCTCCCTTAAGGTGTAGTTAAAGTTGAAAGTTGGTTTTTTGCCTTCTGGAGGAGCATCTTACGTGCAGCTCTGCCATCCAACCCTTGAGGGATAAATCCCTGGGGCAAGGGATGGTCTTTGTGGAAAGAAGACATGAACTTGCACACATGAACTGGGACCTTAACTGGGACCTCTGTGATGTCAGCACTTCCTACAGTGGCCAGGCCAAGTGACAGCAGGACACAAGGGACAGCCCTCAGACACTTGAGTCCTAATTCAGATTCCCTCTTGCCAGAGCCTAAATTTAAGAATTCAAGCAGCATTACTGGGCCCATCTGCAAAGTGGGAGCAATAATCCCACAATACCTTCTCAGAAACACTGCAAGGCCATGAACTCTATCTACACAGAGTAGTACTGTTCAGTAGTAAATGAAATCTGTTTTCACTTCCAAGGCTATGCCATAAATTACTATAGGCAGAAATCCAGCCTAGCAAGCAATGAACTGGATGGGGCCCACTCAGCTCCTTCCATCTTTAGCTTTGATTTTCATTGTTCTGTTTCATTAATAGAATTTCCATTTTTTTTACTTCCCTCATTGTGATTTTTCTAAGCTGTTAATTTGCCAGCAGAAAGAACTGTTTCAAAATTGTGTACCAGCTCCTCCAAAGCACCCACAAGAATCTGAACAGCTTTTAGCAGACTCAGCGTTTCCCTCTTTACTTCACAGCCCTGGTATATATAGAAAAAGGGGCTGAAGAAAGTCTGTTGTTGTGTTTCCACTGGGGGACCATAATCTGGCTACTTGTTTTCTGCTCAAAATGCATTGCATTCTGGAGACACTGTCCTTAAAATTAGGGTAATCCTCCAAATCAAGAGGGCGGTGGGAATTGGCACTGCTGGTTTTGAAGGACATAAATATCACCCCAAACCAGGCATCAGCTGAGAATGTCTTAGTTAATTCCATTCTCTCATTTATTCCTTTTTAAGCAAGGATATTAATTCTGCTCAGGTCACCTCTGCATGAAGGAGCCTTTAAGAGATGCTTGGGAAAACTGTAAAAAAGAGCAAAATGATTCAGGTGACTTTTCCAGCTCTCCCCTTTCCTTTCCCATGTTCCCAGTCCCTAAATCCTACCAGGGACCAGCTCCACTGTTGGCCTCTTCTCTGATTACTGGTGTCAAAGGCTGTGGATGAGCAGGTGTTTCACCACCTCTGGGTGCTCCCTCTGACTCATGATGCCTGTGAAAGAAATTAATAGCAATAAATTTGATTCAAATCCTATTTTTTTCCTCCAGTAGCAGAGTTTGTGACTGTGTATGAGTGTTCCCACTGGAAAGAGGACTGGAAAAGATAAAAATAGACAAGATGAATGAAAGATTACAGGATAAAGTGATGGCCACTTACAGCTGAACAGGATTCACTGCTGAAGGCTGGTGAAGTCTCTTCTGATGTTGTGGTTTAGCAGTAGAGAATCTGCTCCATAATTTTTGTTCAACCAAGCTCTCTTAGAAGTATCACCTGAGCACTGACTATTTCCTTGGGGCCCTGGAAGAGATGATGTTCAATCTCTGCAGAAGCGGCACCATATGAGCTCCGTTGGGTGCTGGAGTCTGTGGGGTTGGATGATCCGGGTTTTAGGGACTGAGGTGAGAAGGATGGTGTGGGAACCTGCACCTAGTGCATCCCTTGCCTTACTTGCCTCCTCCCAAACACCATTAAAGCCGCACCAAGGAGGTTTCTGCAGCGAATTAGGAAAGAGGACATAGCAGGACATTATCTGCCCATATCCAAACTCAGGACTTCCATTGTGGTTTGGCATTGCCCATCATGAAGGTCTTGTTTAATCTCCACTTTGGAGATACAAAAGCTCAGGCACAGAAAGGTTAAGAACTCAGCCCAAGTCTCAGAGCCAGAAATAAAGCTCATTAGTTCTTCATCCACAGGGAGCCCTTTTCTTCCATCTCATCAGAACTGTCGTACAACAACCACCGTCAAAGGCACCTCAGAAGAGGAGATCAATTTTATAGCGGTTTTACTCTTTGAAAGCACGAACAGGCTCTCCATTAGGATCTATAATTTATCTGACTGTGACCACTGACTACAGGCCTATGAAATGTATCTAAATGGATTGCAGGGAGCCAGAAAACTCAACCCAAGTATGTATGGCACACACATAAGGAAGCTCTGCAAGTCTGAAAATGCAGAGTATCAGCAAGTGCTCTGGCTTTCCGGATTGATTTGGGAGGTAGTTAGGCTTAGCTGAAGGCTGTGGTTTCTAAATTGGACATGGTTACCTAAAACTATTGGAAATCTGAATTGCATGTCAGATGTCTGGAATAAATGGACTCAAGAGACATAAGAAAAAACATGTGGCCCAGTATTTTTCTCTTTTTTTAATGTCTTTTGGAAACTGTTTAAATCTCAGCTGGGGCTTGTATAGTTTCTTTGTTTAGTAATTCAGAATTGAAATTCTTTATAAAGCTTTGCTAATCAAAAGGTAAAAACTTGATTGTTGCACACAGAGCCCTTCATCCTGAAAGATGGCTGTACACTTTCCAAAAGCAAACTCTCCTTTCCAGAAAAGTAAATGATCCTTTGAAAACTAGGCAGCACAGTCATTTTATTTACCTCAAATAGACCAAATTGAAATACCAAAATGGGCCATTATGGCCTGACCCTGTTTCTAACTCTGCCAAATAGCTGTTGTAGCTGGCCTCTTGCATAGTTCCCCCCAAGTTCCTGGTACAAGGCAGACTTGGGGCTTCACACCTTTAGCAAGACCATCCAATGCAATGAAAGTTTTCAAGCCACAGATTTCCTGGGAACTGCAGACACCTCTGAGGTGAACTGTATCACCTCCTCCACGGCAAAAGCCATATTGTCCCACTGTGCAGTGAGACTGAAAGGGACACAAGAAGACACCTTTCTATAGGCAAATGGCCTAACTTGAACTCAGGAGGCAGGACTTGGGAGAAATGTTTTCCACCTAGATGTGGCCTTGGCTCATAAAAGACAGGAGGAATTTTTCATTCTTTCCACATCTGGGAGAAGGTACACAGCTTCCTGTGTTCACACTGGGGTCTCTGTTGTTTTCCACAGCCCAGCAGCATCACCACAACCTTCATAGAATGCTTGATGTCAACCCAACCAATCAACCTACTCTTCAGCTTCTTGTCCTACATCCTTTACCTGGTGGATCTCCCACTTCTGATGTTCACTAGGAAGTTCTCAGAACAATGCAGACTTTTTGAAGTTTTTCTGCTTTTATTCCTTGATGCCCACTCAAGTGTAGCCTCCTAGTTTTAAGAGCCAGAGTTCAACAGATGGTAAATCATGAGTACGGTTGGAAAAAATACACCCTTCAATTTTTTTGAAAAAAAAAAAGGGAAAAAATCCCTTCAGTTTTTTAAACTAATCTTACTTGACAGCACCCTGAGCTGGACTAAGAGACCTGATGTCTCTCTTTTCCTCAGACAAAGATGCATGCTCAGGCCTAGGAAATGCTGGCAATGGCATAAGGGCACAAAAAAAAGACTTTTTGCTCTAGGACACCTCTTCCTTTTAAAGATTTTGAATACAACGGAAAAGGCAGAGAATGTTTGGGTGTCCAGGCAAAACTTGCATCTCCTCCTAGCAAAAATGTATGGTAGTTGGTACAGCTGCAGTTATGTTTTCTGAAAGCCCTAAACTATAGCAGTTAAAGCAGAGTTAATGGCAGAATATAAATGTCATTGGAAAAATATAACTGCTGTTATATTTGCTCCTTTTGCGGGTATTCAGGAATCTCCATCCAGTCTCTGTTTTGGATATATGGATATATAGGTCTGAGCAGACTTGGCAGAGTTAAGCTGCCAGGGGTAAGAAAGGACATAAACTTTTGGAAGGATTTGACACCCCACTCTTCCTCACTCTCAGCACTCAAGTGTGCCAAAATGTTACAGTTTCTTTTAGACCTGCATAATTAAACAAGTTATGTGGAATTTCTCATCAGTATAAAACTGAATTATTTGTTGCTTAAAATAGAGCTGTACTCTCTCCAGGTCGTCAGCTGGTGTCAATCAGCCTGTTCTGGGACATTGGATTTTGATCCTTGGGGATAACACCACGAGCATCAGGACAGGACAACACAGTGCAATCCCAACCGGTCTGAGATTGGAAAGGGACCCTCATAGTGACCAGAATCGCAGAATATGCCGAGTTGGAAGGGACCCACGAGGATCATCGAGTCCATCTCTTAGCCCCAAGAGTCACACCACGTGCCTGAGAGTATCGTCCAAACGCTTATTTTGGAGGAGTTTGTGTGCAGGCAGGAATTCTCACCCCGCGGGCTGCTTGGGGAGCTGTAGAGGACACGGAGGGTTGCTGTAAGGAAGCCCGCGCAGTTTCTCTGCCGGTTTAACAGACAGCCCGGGTCCATAGTTGCCAAATTTTGCGAGCAGCCGGTAGATTTACGAGCCCCGGGAGCGCACCCGGCTCCAGCTGCGGAGCTGCGCGGCCGCGGCGTCGGGGGACCACAGCCCCTCGCTGAGCTGCACGGCTTGAACGAGTGTAAAAAGGGGAAAACCGACTATAAACAGGGGGAAAGCAATGCAAAACAAGAGGGAAGGGGAGATTTCGGTCCTGTATCCTCGGCCTCCCACTTTTTAGGAGTCGAGATGCGCCGATCCCTGCGCATCGCGGGGCTCGCAGCGGCAACCTCTGCGAAAGAGGGCTGGGGGAGCAGGGCTGGGAAAGAAACACTCTGGAGAGAGTGGGATAAAGTCAGAGGCAAAAGGAAAACATCAGGAGAGAAATCCTGGAGGGTTATGAAAAAGAGTAACTTGTCCACAGGGTGTCACTCTTGACCCACATTTGGGCCAGCACCCGGCCTGGCCTGTGGCCCCGGGAAACTGGGGATTTTTAGCTCCCCAACAACTCTCCAAAAAAAGTCGAAAAAAAAAAAGCGGCTGAGCACCCCCGAGTGTGCTGGCCCCTGGGGAGCCACCTGCCCAGGTGCTCCCGACCCTGCTTTCCCACCTGGCTGCACTCCTCGCCCCGTGTTGCACATTGCTTTGCACTGCCCAGAAAACAGAGTTTGAACAGGGTTTTCTTCAAACCAGGCTTACAGCCCAACATGAAAAAAAGGATGGAGAGTGGAAGAAAACACTCTTCCCCCACAGGCAAACTCTTTCTCACAATTCTGCCCCAAACTTCTGCCACTCCCCTTCAACGTTTCAGAAATATTTTCGTTTACGGTGAAATTCCCATATCATTCCATACCATCAAGTCTACACCTTCCCCTTGGGAAACCTCCTGTTTCCCAGGCACTTCTTCATTGAAGATACTGTATCCCAGCTTTATGGTGAGCCCTAAACCAGGATAAATTTTGTGCTGGTAATACTTTGCTTTTGGTAGCTGTTACTCAGCAGAGATTGGAGCAGTTTCTTGGCCAAGGAGAAGCCCTATGAGTTCCCACCTTGCTTTCTGTGACAAGCTGCAGACTTCTGCAGCCAGGACGGCAAAGCTTGGGGTAGCCTGAAAGCAGGGAGAGCTCTGACCTTGTGGGATGCAGTGCTGAGGCCAAGCCAGCCAGGACTGCCTGCCTGTACTGCCTGTGCCAGTCAGAGGGCTGGTTGATAAATCAGCCTTCCCAGGATAGGCATAGGGAACTGTGGTCATCCACCAGGCTTGGAGGGGCCAGTGGGTGACATGGATGCTGGGGTCAGCAGCACAGCAGCCAAAGTACAGGCTGCAACTTTTATAAAGTATCAGCAGAGCATGAATTATGGTGTGTCCTCCTGGCAAGGTTCCTGGAGCAGAGGACACAGCAGCAGGAGTGCTATCTCCTCTTTGAGGGCTGGTTGGGACAGGATTTGTGTGTAGTGTGTACAGCACATAATTCATCAGGCTATCACTTACATAGCATGAGCTCAGCACTGCAGCGCTCTCTGACATTTTGAAATATTCTGCTGGGGGCTCAGCAGTTTACTGGGAGCAGCACATGAGATACATCCCAAAAGGGATGCTGTCCCCCTACACAAAACTCAACCCTCTGCTGGGAGGAGGTGCTCGCATAAAGCCAACATCCATCAATCATACCTGTCTGTGATTCCCTCATTTGTGCAGCGACTTCCCTCTTTTGCCCCAGGACAACATTTTTAAGTATGCTCAGTGACATTTTAAGCACTTCTCAGTTTTCTTTCAGGCCATCCTGAACGTGCCTACCCTGAGCTTTTATGGAAACACCTGCAATATGTAAACGCAAACATATAAATCTCTGTAATGCGAAAAACAGCTTCATGAAGCCGTACAAGAATGCAGCCATGTGACTGCAAAACTTCGTTTATAAGTATCTAAATATAGATCATAGCAAGCAGCAAACCCAGGCTTCAATTTTAAAAGCGAGGGCATAGGGGAGAGTGCAGAGTCAGCACTTCTTAAATAAGAAGTTCTTCTTGTACTAATTCATTTACAGCAGCATCTTCCTTTGACACAGCAAATTTGCATCACTGAATCCTGATCAGAGACATAAAGATTTTTATGGGAGTCGGAAATAGCCTCCATGCAGGCACTGCTGTGGGAGCACTGCACCACTGCCGACCTCTGAGCCCAGACAAGGGCACGCTGCACTTTGCACCAAGTGAGCTGCTCAGGCTTTACTCCTCTGTGCTTTTATCACATCTCATTTCAATTCCCTGGTTCCAGTTTGCCCAGGTTATTTCACAGCACCCATGGCTGTGACTGCCCAGGTGCCAGGGAGCACCATGGAAGGGGTGCACAGGGTGTGCAGGCTGAGTGAGGAACACTGGATACATCCTCCATTCCATCTGCCCACACCTGCAGCTCAACTGTTTAGGGTTACTGAGATATCATATTCTGGAATGTATTCCTTCATCAGGAACTGTAGTGACAGGACAAGGGAAAATGGCTTCAAACTGAAAGAAAGTAGGTTTAGAGAAGAGATTAGGAAGCATTTCTTGGCTGAGAGGGTGGTGAGGCCCTGGCACAGGTTGCCCAGAGAAGCTGTGGCTGCCCCATCCCTGGAAGTGTCCAGGGACAGGTTGGATGGGGCTTGGAGCAACCTGGGATAGTGGAAGGGGTCCCTACCCATGGCAGAGGGTGGAATGAGATGGGCTTTAAGGTCCCTTCCAACCCAAAATATTCTAGGATTCTGTGATTCTATATCCCACATTCCACTTTATGTCTGTCTATTGCCATTATCCTGGCTGCCATTAGGCATGAAAGTTTTTTGAATCCTTCCTTTAGCCTCACAGTTTCCATAGAAATATATTTTAAATTTAGAAAAAGTCAACTGTCCTTTGAAAAAATCACTGCAAACACTGCAGAGATACAGTGGCAAGTGCCCCATCCAACTTACCCTGGCCAAACAGTGGGACAATTTTGCAGGATTTAATGATTCTCCAAATTTGCACTAGGAGTAACCTCATGAACTCACTCACCAGGGTTTGAGCAGAATGGGGAACAATGCTTTGAGAGCCAAAACTTGAATAACCTGAAATTAGCCTTGTTCTTGCTTTACAGGAACTTCCTAAACTGTGAGGGCTGTGTCCAGCTCACAGCCAAGACTGGATCCAGCTGCAGGGAACAGGAGCTGTCTGGGAAAACGATTTTATCCCTGTGGACATCCATCCCACTGCAGGACAAGTTGTGAGAAAAGCTTGAAACACACACAACAAGGAAGCACTTTTCCAACCTGAATCCTCACCTGGGAAAGTGCTGCTCTTTAGGGATGGGATTCAGGTCTTACGGCATCAACAGGACCTACACAGAGGCTTGAATGAATCCCTACATCTAAATCACCAGAGGGACTACTCTGTAAATTCCTAAACATTTTCCACTGGAATAATCAGAAGATCACACATTTTCTAAATATTGCATAAGTTGGCTAGTTGCTTGAATTTCAAATTTTGGGGCAAAGATCTATGTTATTATCAACAAAATCTGAAATTATTATAGAACGTTTTTCACACTCTCAATCTTATTCACTGATTTTCTATTTAATAAACATAAAGAACATTAACTGGCATTTGTCTTCAGCCAAATGCTGAACTACTGGGTTTTTTTTCCAAAAGAAAAATCAAGTCACAACTGTTTATGTTTGATGGGACATACAAAGGGACACCATGATGTTCTCAAGATCAGGACATCCAGTTGAAGCTGCTGGACTGACAATTGGTGTGAACCCAGAACACATTTTGATTGCCCTCATCAGAATTTTTGGCAGCAAACTCGAGATTTTCATGTGGAAAATTAAAGTTTGCACAAAAATTTCCCTTTTCTTCAATTAAAACCAAACCAAACCCTCCCAAAAATCTGCTTTACACATCATGCACAGTGCAGAAGAGTCAGCACACGACCAAAGAACATCCACTGCACCCATTCTGCATTTTGTCTATATAAAATACATCTGTATTAGCAGCAGTTTTCTGTTCTCATACCTGTCTTCCCTAGGGCTGCCTAATGTGCCTAAAGAGCACTTTCTGCCCTGGTGCTTGGCTAAAATCCCTGCAGAACAACCAAAAATGCTCCTGTCACACAGACCCAGGACAGACAAGAAGGAAAGGTGCCACCAGATGGGAGGAGGTGACAGAGACGTGCCAAGAACTGGCCAGGCAAAGTGACCAAAAGTCAGAGGACAAAGCAACACTTCTTCCCAACCAAGGAGTGTGGGGAGAAGCTTTTACACCTCCTAAAACAGCAGCAGTGGAGGAGACTGCAGCTACTTCATGCTCCAAAGCCCAGCTTCTCCCAGCCACCCAGCACACAGCAGCAAAACATTAATTATATATACATATATATGTATCTCCAAGAATAACCTGGTAACTGTAAAAAAAAAAGTACCTACATAATGATACTTTACTACTGCTTTTGTTGGACTCACTCTGTAATTACAAAGTAGTTGCTAAGGAAAACCAATCTGTTGGCTTTGCCATGAGCAATTAATGCAGGTTTCTAACACGATGGTTATGCAGTGCCAGTGCTAACATTGGCACCCATGTGAGTTATTAATCTATCAGTTGGGGCTCCCCAAAAATGAGTGTTCTGCCTCCTGATACAGATCCACAAGCATGAGAAACAAACTGCAGCAGAAACCCAACTACACTGCTGAAAGGAAAACCCAAGGAGCAGATACCCAGCCAGTGTTGTGGTTCCTCAGTGATCTCCTCCATTTGACCCACTCATCACTGATACACAGAAAACACAAACTGTGGTTATTTACAACACCAGAAATGATGAGGCAGCTCATGGGTCACTTGCTCCTCATTTGAGGCACAGAAAACACATGTAAAAGCTCCATAGTGTTCACATCACTTCTGCAACTGCATATTAAAAACATTGTCAGGAAATCATATTTAACATGGTGTTATTTTCTCAGGCTGGGAGGATGAGAAATAACCATTTAAAATGGATTTGTGAAATTTAAACCATATTTAAAATAAAGCAAGAAACTACAGCAGGAGGATCTGCCCTTTCCACTCTTTCCCAGCACATTTGGTGTGGGAATTCATACCTCCTCCCACTGGGGAAATCCCCATGACTTCCCAGCCATGAGGCAGGGTAAAGGGCCAGGTGAGTATAGGAGCACCAGAGGTGGTCACCAGAGAACTGGTTTGGCACTGGTGAGAAACAGAAATCTGTCCTTGGCCACTGGCAGCTCAGAGCACAGAAAACCTGTATTTTCACAAAGTTTCTCTTCCACCCTGCTCAAGGACATAAGAATAGGAGCAATATTTGCATTGTATCTCCTATTCAGGGTTACAAAAGCACAGCTAAGGACTTCAGAACTGCAGGTTGCAGCCTGCATGGTGTCAGTGTTAGCAGTGGTTGTTCATTGTCCTTGTCTGGAAAAGTGGCCACACTCCCCTGCCTCTTCCTGCTTTCTCCGTGCTGGGAGGTGTTAACACCCGTCTGAGAAGAGATACTTACCCAAAACACCCATCAAGGCTGGATCCTAGTGGGAAACAGTGGGTGAACGCTGGTAAGGGATCATCTGCACTGCCTTACAGTGGAAGGAACAACGACCTGTAGTCCTGCAGATGAACCTCACCCAACTCCAGCTGAAACTTCTTGGCCCCTAAAAACTAAGCAAGGCTCATTAGTCTAAATTAGATGCATCAATCAGACATTTAGGCTTCACATCATTAACAGGTGCTAATGGCAGCCTGAAGGCATCCTCCACCCAAGCCTCTTTCATATCCTCCCTTGATGCTGGTGGGAATGGTGGCTCCACACACTCACCTCTCTGCCAACATTTTCACAAGCACGAAAAAAGCTTTGTGCAGTTCAGTTCTGGACTGTTTTATTTCAAATCTAAAAAAAGTAAACCAAAAGGGATCTTCAATATTGAAATAACTTTTTTTCTTTGCTACAGCTGAGGCAGCTTCTGGCCATCTCTGCCTCCTGCCATGCCACAGAGCTGTCCCATCCCCTGAGCCACCAGGCACAGAGCACCTACCCCAAAGACACCCCACAACCATGAGAGTGCACCAAAGCCACATTTCTCTATTTGAGGCTAAAATTACAGGTTTAACTGTATCATAATTTACCACACTCAATTCTTCAGCATCCAATCTTTTCCTTATTTTCAACATCCCCACATTTTTCATTTTCGTTCCCCATCACATATTCATTGGATGCTGTACAAACAAGTGTAGATTTAAGGTGTCCCCGTAACATTTTACTTATTCTGTGACTTAATAATAAAAAGAGCACTGAATAGAAAGGCTACAGTTCAATTTCTGGGCTCTATTGCCACTTGCAAGCTGCACTCTCCCACAGCTCCTTGCTTGAAATACAGCCACCCGTTCAGCTTTATGCTAGCTCTGGAGCAGTAAAACTGCACTTTGCTGGAGGAATTTTAAATTGTTCTACACCAATGCAGAGATCTTTAAAAAACAAATCTAAAAATGTAAAAAGTGAGGGTCAAAACAAAACTTTTGGATTTTACCAAGTGGGTTTGCAAATTCTCCATCTTTATAAAGAAATTTTTCCTTTGTTTTCAGGAGTGAAGAGGGACTTTTTTTTTCGATGCGGATTTTTATTTAAAAAGGCCTCGGAAATATAAAACTCGTAGAATGAGAATTAAATTAAAAATAAAACTGCCTTAGGTGGAAATCTCCATCATATTGATGCATTTAACAATTTAGACTGCAGGAGCCTATAACCCAGACTCTGCTCCAGGGTGGGTCCATGTGGGATATCTGGGCAGCTCCCAAGAGCACTAACATGGCTGGTGGGCAGCAGGATGTGACCCTCTGCTCCACATCGAGGGCAACAACATCAGGTCTGTGCATCTCCATGGGTGCAGGAGATTTATATTTAAAAGGTGTCACAGTGCAACGAGCAGGGCACAGAGGGGACATCTCCCATGTCCTGTTGCCTGTGGCTTGGCACTTCATTGCCAGGTGCTCGTTTTTCTCTGTGTTTTCTTTGTCTGCCTTGGATTGAGGCTCCCTGGAGGAGAGCCCACTTCTGTGCAGAGCAAAGCTCCGCAGAGGCCTGGCTGCACCTGGGTTTCTAGGGGGGAAATTAAGCAATTGCAAATTGTTACTCTCATTTTTTGGCAATTTCATGCCTAAGTTCTGTTTTTCTTCAAAGCTAAAGGTCAATGATTAATTCAAAACTTGCATTTTCCCCAAAATTATGGATTGGGGAAATAGTGTAGAGGCAGCGAGCCCAATTCCACTCTCCTTTATACCTTTATAAAGGTGAAATAGTTCACTCTGTTTGCACCAAGTCTCTGCCTTCTGATTTCTTCTGGCTTTTTCCAGAACTGCTATGGGGGCTGCAGATGCAGCACTGACTTTTTGTGGATCCAGGTTCTCTGTGCATGCACTGCCCTTCTCATTGGACCAGCTGAACTGGACACCAGCACTCATAGCCTTGGAAGCATCTTACCTGGGATTCCAAAGTCCTTTCAATGGAAGGATTGATGATGTACATGGTGACACATGGTGTGATTCTTGGGGTTGTGCTGTGCAGGGCCAGGAGTTGGACTTGATGATCCTTATGGGTCATCACTCAGGATATTCTATGGTTCTATGTATGAGATGATGTGCTGATTTGAACCTCCCTGGATGAAGGTGTTGAGGACACAGGTACCTGTGAGAGATCATATGCTTTTTAGCAGAGTACAGCTCTTACAATTCGTTATGGACATTGCTGTGTTTTTATTATTAATGTGTCTTGAAAAGTAAGATGTTTAGCTAAGCTTACTAATTCCTTGAAACTCAAATCATTTAAGCTGTCTAACCTTGTTCAGGATAATTATTTCTATCCATTATCCATCATGTTGAAAATGACAGCTCTGGGACAAGGAAGCTTTTCAAGCAAATGTTTTAAGACAGTGTTTTAGGTTGCAGGCACTAGCAAATGTTAATTAAATTAGATAAACAATGACTCAGAGTAGTTGTGCTACACTAGAAAGAAAGATGGGAGGTAATGGGGGAAGGAATTTGGCAGCTCAGAGGTCAAAGCAGCTTTTTTTGGAATGAAGAATCTGTCCTTTGAGTAAGTACCTTGCCTGAATTCAACAGGATGAAAAGAACAAGTGCCTTTTTACTTTTACACCTCCAGATAGCATTTGTGTGGGTTTGCTCAGTGTGGTTCTGCCAGGGCACAAGGTGCACACTGTCTGCCCAAGGCATCCTCCAAACCCATCTGACAGCCTGGCCACATGATCATATTGTCCTCCATCAGCATCCTGTTCCTTGGGTATGGTCAGTCCTGGAACTGGATCCACACTGGATCCAATCCTGGATCCACACTGGATGTTGGATCATCCCATTTGGTAGAAGTTGCCCACTGCACTGAATCAAACAGTTACAAGGGTAAGGCTCCAAAAGTGACCTCCAGGTCTGGGAACCCATCTCCTGATAATTCCTGTGACATGGCCATCCTTAATCTGTACAATAATACAGCTAAAAATTATTAATACTTAATACAACAATTCTAAATGTATTGTGTGACTGCTCCTACAGTGTGCAATAACATTTTGAAAATCAAAAAACCAAAAAGAAAATTTTCTCCTGAGGACTTGATGCACTAAAGATCCCAAGTCAAATACATGGTTTTGAGTTTTCCATGTACCCAAAGAGAAGAGACTGAAGCTGAGATCTTCATTTTTGTTGAGAAACAAGTAACTTTCCAATGTGAAGGGGTTCCTGGTGTCCCATGTTGACCCTCTCTCAGGTCCAGCAGGGTTGTGGGGCTCACCCTTTGGAGGAGTTTTGAAAAGCATTTGTTTCAATGCTGTACCTGTGGAGTTTGTATAGGGAGATAAAATTCCATGAGTGCAACAGGGGCACATCTGTATAAGGATGAAGGGAAGAGGGAAGGAAGTCACACAGCACTTTTAAAACAATTATTGTTAAAGGAATGTATGGAAAAACCTATAGAAGTTTACAAGTGTTAGTCTTCTACATCTTTTACCTCACAACAGACGTTCTTATGATTGTTCCTGAGGCCTTTTGTCCCCAGCTGCAGCAGGAGCCAATGGACCCTTTGCTCTGCTGTCTCACTAACCATCAGCTACCTGTGATGGGAGGCATTTCTGGTGCCTACAGGGAATAACCAGTGTCCACTCTTGCAGTGGCTGGGAAGCAAAGGCTTTGAGAATGAGTTACAAGCCATTGGAGAATAAGCCAGGCAAGTACAGCTCTCCCAGATGAAACCAGAAACTGCTCAACTATTCTAATCCCTGCATATCTCAGGTCATGTTCCTCCAAGCGTTCAGCTGACTCTCCTTTCTGCCTGGAAGCAGTGGCACTGCAGTCCCACGCCGTGCACGGTCCCTGATGAGGACCTGTGGTCCCCTCACCCTCAGCATCCCTGTGATTCAGCCAAGTGCTGGGTTTTATACTACAGAGACACCGATCTGCCCAAACTTTCTTCACCTGCTCTGATCATTTTAGCTCCTTGGGGACACACACCTCCATGCCACTGCCCAACTAATTAGTTGCTTCACTGGCTGCATTCTACAATTCTTCAGTGATGGGTCCCCATCTGACATCTTATGACAACTGATTAGTAAAGTAGGCCACGAGTTTAAGAAATATGTAATTTGGGCACGACTGGCTATTAACTGTTTGCATGCTCTTGTTTGTTTGTTTGTTTTTAAGAAATTGTTGCCCTTCATTGTAAACACCAAAGGATGAGAAAAAGTTTGTGAACTGGCAATTTACTATGCAAGATGCAGCAAATCTGAAGATCCCTTCAATACCAACCCTGAAGAGGCAATTAGGGAATATATATCCTTACTGCAATGCTATATATTACAGAAGTCTAGATATCAAAGCAAGATCAAAAATTGCTGTTTGTCCCCTAGTCTTGGGCCAGAACCATATGCAAGCTAATTAATTAACTAGAATTAAGTAAAAACGTCCTGTCTTCACCCCAAGTT
Organism: Calyptomena viridis; assembly: GCA_013390005.1. NCBI lineage: Eukaryota > Metazoa > Chordata > Aves > Passeriformes > Eurylaimidae > Calyptomena > Calyptomena viridis. The sequence goes on along the minus strand of WEIV01019456.1, from coordinate 133,654 downwards.
CCCCTGCCAACAGAGCAGAAAAGAAACAATAAATAAAGCTTGAAGGTTTAAGTGGGCTGAACACTCCTCTCCAGGTTAAAAGGATGTCAGCAAGCTACAGCACCACAGCGGTTAAATGTCGTTGAAGATTTGACTGCCTTTGGTCTGGGATTTGCTCTCGCTTGAGAGCTGGTCAAACCAATCTTTCCAAAACACTGACTTCTGAACTTTTGCCAGAGGTGCCTCTCTCCGGTGACCAGGCAAACGACATGTTAAACCTGTCAGCTCAGAATAAGCAGAAGAGTGTGCACCCGCCATGGGGAGGGTGTTTAAAGGCGCAGGGTTTCCTTCGCTGGGTGAGATGAAGGGCTTGCATATGTACCAGGAAGGTTATGAACATTTGGGGACAGCAGTGGGACCCCATTGCCAGTAGGCTCTCTCCACCCCTCTGGGATACCCCAGTTTTAAAATGCGTCCTTTCTAAAAGACAGAGAGCTCTGTTCTTGCAGGATGATGCACAGTTTCATTTCAGGGAATCTTGGAAGATAAAGAGTAGAAATTAAATTGCTACCAGAAGAAATGAGAGGCAAAGCCTTACAGATTTTGTCTTTACATACAGGCCACCCCTGGCTAATGATCTCAAGTAATTTCTGGTCTAAGCTACTCTTGACCACATATTCAGCCTTCCTGACAATTTTGAGGGCACTGCAACCACTAACACAGGTTGTGATCATATTACTACAGTGATTACTCCAGAGTTTATTAGAGACGAAGCCACCAACAATCCTGATTTTAGCACCATGGTTTGGAGGAAGAGTATCAAACAACATGTGCTCCTCTAGAACCAAACAGTTGTGGTGTAACACAGCAAAGGAGTGTTTCTTTGCTCCTTTGAACAACCACTTTTAAAGAAGTCCCCTCTACATACATTAGTAAACTAATGTCCACCATGGACCTCTGATGTCAGATTGGGATAGTTGGACTGCTGTAGCTGGGAAGCTGAACATTTGTTTTTGCTGTGACCTGTGGTCTAGTCTAGCACAAACTGGACTCACATCAGACCTACAGCTGAAATGGCTCTACTGCCACCAACCCAAGGTCTCATCCCATCCACAGAGAAGATGATCCACCCTCATCCTTCCAGGTCTTTCTGTATTTATACTGAATCACTTTGATTTGGCACTGCCATCTCACCTGCAAGAAGCAACATGAGTCCAGAGCAAAATCTGAGCCTGTATCTTCACCCCAGGGCATCAAATCAGCCAAGACATATCTCCAGCTCTTTCAATATTTATGTACAACTGAGGGTGAGTGGTCTCAGTGCTGGCAAGGCACACAAAACAAACATCTCTATTTTTCACCATATGCAATCATGCCAACACCAGGATCAGGTCCCAGTGCTGAGTCAAGATACCCTGAGAGGTTCACCATAGGTAGGCAAAGTTGAACTCAAGTAGACAGAAGATGTCAGTATGCAGAGGAGAGAATTTGGAGGAATTTGTGGTTAAAACACACATTCATGTTGGAGTTCCTATTAAAAAAAAAAAAGAGAAGCAACTACAAGTACATTCAGCTCTCTCATAGCAGCAATTATCACTTCCAACCATCCCCAGTTGGCTGGGAGACTGCATCCCATCCTGCCAGATACTGACCTGGCCTTAGTTTTTCACACCTTGGTCACTTGGCTGTATTACAGCAAACCGATATACCTGGGCATGAAGCCTGCAACACTTAGGAAACTCCAAACAGTACAAAATGTTACAGAAAACCTCTTCAGTGACACTCACTGCCACAAATACATCACATCTATTCTCAACTGTCTACAATAGCTTCACAATTTTAATTTGGAGGCATGTTCAACTTTTTGACCCTTTTCTTTCTGATGCTCCTTGGCCTGAATTTAGGATATCTGAAAAACTGTGTGAAACTGTTGGATAAAAACCATGGACAAGAAATATGCTTCTCTGGTGCAGTGGAAGCCTTTACAGCAGGAATAAAGCTTGTCTAAATGGGAGACTGAACTTCTTCATGAGCACGGTATGAACCTGCTTAATCATAGATGATTGTGTGTACTGTAAACAGGAGTCATCCCCTTCTCTCAGCCAAGAAAGCTTGTAATTGCTTGATGGATATGTAGTATAAAAATAAATGAATCAGAAAAGATCTGGAGGAAGCCACCAAGCTCTCCTCCAGCACATATTCCTTTGCAGGTATTCCTGTTGTTGGTGTTCATGGCTCATGTAGACACTCCTCTCACTCAAGACAGATACAAGTAAGCAAATAAAAGAGTTGCAAGATGGTGAGACAGTCAGCAAGGTGCATGGAAAGAGTGTTCCCAAATGATCTGTTTTCTACATTTCTCGTTTGTAACCAGAGTTTACTGCAAGTCAATTTTTAGCTACTTCAGATGATTAACAACTAGATCACTACAATGGTTTAAAACCACTAGGGATGGTTACAACTCACCAAATTCAGATCTCTCTCCACCCAGATCTGAGGATTTTGAGCAAAGATCAAACAAGCCTGTGCGTAATGTCAGGAAAATTGTAGATGTTAGCAAGATGTAGGTGAATCATTAAAAAATCCTCTGTGTTTACACTTGAATTCTTGATTTGTCTGAATGATGTCAATAAAACAGAGGAGTCTTCACCTTACATTTCCAATACCTGGCTGATAAAAAGAGAAATTCAATATTTTTTTCTAGTAAGCTTGGCAAACTCTTGAAGAGGAAGTGCCATTTTTCTGAGAAAGTTGCTTTTGTTGAGTGGTAAATGTGTTTGGTCAGAGTTTTGGCAAACAATTCTAGCAGTTTTTGTCCTATGTAAGTGTTTTACGTCATGCCCTAGAAGCAACAACAGCTGTTAATTATTTATCAGCTGATGAGCAGTGGCCTGTTAATTGCAAAACATTATAAAATAGATTAGGCAGAAAAGCTCGATACGCATGCAAGCAAGGGTTTTTGCTCTGCTTTGTATGTGACTTGATTAAATAAGCAATTTTATGTGTCTGCTTAGTTTACAGGGACCACCATCCTCAGCGATTTGGTCTCAGAAACTCTAATGGGCCCACAATCTTCAGATAAGCTTATTAAAAATTGGAAGATTTTTCAGACTTCAAGCTCCTTGTGCCCCTATCACAACTTTAATCCATAATGAAGATGAGATCTCTTGTATCTCCAGCATATGGTGTATGGAACCTAAATGATTGGAGCTCCTTTAGAAGGGGAGGCATTAATGAGCAAGAAGAAAACCACAAGACTGAAGAGATTTCTCCAGCCTTCTTAGCCTTACATGACATTCTTGCCATTCAATACTATTTGGTGTTGCATTAGAAGACCAATGTAGACAATGACTCACCTTCCTTGCAGGTCCTACTGGCTCTTTTCTTGGTCTGCTGAAATGAAAACCACGATTGACTCTGTACCAGTGAAATAAAAGCTTCCAATTTTCCCAGCACCTCCCTTGAGCCAGTGGAGAATTTTCATCCTATTAAACGGCCTCAATGTACAACAGTCTCTTTCACATACAAATGGCTATGCCAGGGTGAGGAGAAAATATACACAAAAGGTTTTTTGAGAGGCTGTGTCAGGCAAAGGACCTCTGGGCAGGACTACCACATCACTGTTTACCATGCAGGCATTTTGATATGTGTGAGCATGAGTGGTCTGATATCAGCATTGAAATAACCTGCTCCATGTGCCCATGTTCATCTGCCCATTACACACCACTTGGCCCCTGGTCCTTTTGGTGGCCTTCTAACATCATGGATCTGGGGGATGAGCAGAAGAATGTTCTTTCACTCTGATTTCTGATGCACCATCTCCTTCACTTTTCAAAAAGGAAGGTGATTTTTCATGGCAAACTCAGACACTTGAGAGGCCAGTGCTCATTGACCAACACAGAGCGAGGCAGATCTTAAACCAGTGCACATTTCATTACGGTGATTGGGGTAATGGAGCCTCACTGATTCATGCCAGCTGAGAAGAGGAGTAGAGGAAGGGATTTGGGAGGATTTAGGAGCTGTCCCAACTGCAAAACCCTGTAAAGTTTGGTTCACAGACTTGCAAAGCAGAGAACAAACTGGCACTATGAGCATGAAGAATAAAAACAGCCCCAAAGGTAGTGAGACACTTCCACCAGGATTTTGTCTTATTTGCTGGACTTGTTGTGCCAGTTACAAATCACTCCACATTCCAGCAAACAGCTGGAAGGAGCATGAAATCTCAGGCTTTGACCAGCTTCCTGCAGTGCTCACTAGAACAACTCTCACTTCCATTGCATTTTGGTACTGCAATACTTCAGGTCAGCAACTTCCAAAGAAAAACTTTTAAGCATTTAAGAAAGTCATACCAAGCCATAGCCTGCTCCAAAGGAGACAAGAAAAACCCAAACCAGATGCATGTAAGCTTGGTTTTAAGAAACAGGGAAGGGTGGGAACGATGTGCTTGTTTTTTACTCTAAATATCATCAGGAAGCCAAACAATACCTGAATTAAAAAGGAAATAAATTTTCAGTGCAGGTTGTGGGACCAACAGTTTACACACAAAAGCAATATCCATGTTTAACAATCTGACAATGAGACAGCTCTGCTCTGCACAGCCAACCACACAGGAAATAAACAAACCCCTTGGAGCGACCGTCCTGGAAGGTTTCGGCTCCAATTCAGACCAACATTTGAGTGTACAACGAAGGTGTGACTGCAGGGAGGCCAAAGATCCTCCAGCTGGAACCCAAGGGCTGGGTAAGAGGGGCCAGGCCCAACCCTCTCTCCACAAAGCCAAGGTCAGCCTTGTCTGAATGAAGGATGCTGGAAGGGGGCCATAATTCACAAAATCATTTAAATGGTTAAATGGGCTACACATGTGGCAGAGTGCTCCTGGAGTGACAAATTTAGAGTGCTGTATTCTTTTTAAATAATAAATGATGTTTTTTTTTTTCTTTTTTTCTTTTCTTTTTTTTTTTTACAGGACTTGCACAGCCTGTAAAGTGTCTTCAAGTACAGAAAATTCCCAATTGCTCTAAATCTCAAATCACTCTGACCACTGGGCTTTGGCCAACTAAATCAGAGTAGAATTGGGGCAAAAAATGAAAGTGTATTTCTAAAAATATCCACCATATCCACCACTATTTAGATACCCCTAAACTGTTTCCTAACAGCATCTGATCTAAGAGGGGCTTGAACTCTGGTTTCATAGGTACTGCTTGGATCTCTGAATGCTCCTCATGTTCTTAATCACGTCTGCTCCAGAGATGAGGCTATGAATAATTAACTATGCCTCCAACATTACAGTCGTAGATTATGGTGGTGGTGACTTGTGGACTGCCATGCGCAGCATAAACCATTTAGGAAACTCTGTTATCCACTTTCCCTTTATATTTGTCTTGCAATCACTTACCGCTTAAAAGGGTAAATCTTTCATAGCTTTAATTAAAGCATTTAAAATAATTTACACTGAAATTGTATGTGCTTGGGTCTGTCAAAATTGATGCTTTAATAACATGTCATCCCTTTTTTCGATTGCCCTGAAATCTGTTAAAATTACCACTAATCTAATTGGGAACAAAGTTGTCAAATGCATGCAGCTCTGACAGTTTGTCTTTCTGCAAACTGCCGACAGATTGCAAGTTACGCATGTGTTGAGCAGATGGGTAAGTTAAAAGGAACACAAAAAAAAGCAATTTATTAAATCACCTGGAACCAGCAGCTCCATTCCAAAAATAGTGAGAATGAAATATAGCAAGAGCTAGGAGAGTTGGCACTGGAATATGCCAGAAGGTACCAGTTACAAAACAAGATAAACATTTTGAGAAGCCTCAGCTGTGTTGCAGAATAATGAGGCGTTATTTAACCCGATATAGATTACCAGCAGAAATTAATTTAGGGTGCAGGGTTTTGTGAGAGTGTGTGAGTGTGTGTGAGTGTGGTTTTTTTTAAAGGATTTTTTTTTTTTAATCCCTGTGTTTTAACTCCTTCATGTCTGAAAGACGAGTCCCCCATCTCTCTCCCTGAACCTCAGCCTTCCTGCAGAGCTGCTGGACCACTGTTCACTCCCATGGTAGAGGCAGGCAGCAGGTGGCCTCTCCTTTGGCTTCCTCCTACATCCTCCCTTTCATGGGCATCTCCCTCATATCTGAGAGAGGCCAAGGTTACAGGTTCTTCAGAGGCAACTTGGCTGCTGACACCCTTGGACTCGGCAGTCCCCTACCTGCCCATAAATTCCACTTTTTGGAAGGAAATGTGAAGAGGAGGGAGGCAGGGATGGCACCCTGCTGGGATAAGTGGCCTATCCACTCAAGTTCTTCACAGTCCTTTCCTTAGCCCTGATGCTGCTGTTACTCTGCTCCCTGCCCATTCTCCATGTCCCCCATCTCTCTGTCCCACACAGACAGCAGGAAAGGGAGATGAACTCTGAGGGCATCACATGGGTCCAGTCCTCCCTGCACATGTCCCTCTGCCCCAGGGACACACACTGAGCTGTGTTTATACAGTGCTTAGGAAAAAACCAGACTTCATTCTTGGTTGCTCTGTAAGCACTACTCTGTTCAGCAGCATTTATTATTAAAGAACAAGACCAAGATTAAAACCAGTGCAGAAGCACTGGATAAGCACAATTCACCCACTGAGACCACCACAGAGGACACTGGGATGAAGATGCTTGTGTGTTTCCCTGTGCTGGAGGGAGGGATGAAGGCAGGAGGTTTCTCTGGTTCACACTGATTTTTGGTGGAAATGAAGGAATGTTGTGGGCAGGGAGTGACCACTGTGCCTTGGGGCCCTCTGATCCCATGCACAGCTTTGCCACGAGACCTGCACCAAACCCTGCCCACAGCAGCCAGCTGGGCAAAAGGGAGAGAACATAAACAGGTCCTGAGACACCACACCACTTTGAATCGACAGGATATTCCCCAGTCCCACAAAAAAAAAGAGATGAGCTCCCATGACCACAAAGTGCATTAGGAAAAAGAGTCTCTCAGCAACTTTATGAACTGAGTTTATAAGCCACAGTTTAAATGGCCATGGCATCATTTCAGCAAATGGAGATATCCTAATTTAAACCAGCTGACAAACCAGGGCAATAGGTACTCCCTTCCCAGCAAGCAGGGAGCTGGTGCCATTTCATACCTGTGTTCAGGGAGGAGAAAAGATCATAAAAAGAATTGCAAATGGGAAGTTACAAGGAGAATTTTTTCTCCCTTCCTTTTCTTCTTTTTTCATTTTAACTAAGGAATAAGCATTTTGACCCCTTCTTTCCCATAGAAAACTCGAGGAGGAAAGTCTGCCTAATTTCTACAGTTTAAAGATGCCTTTAAATACTGTAATAAAGATGGATGAGCCACTCTTCTGAAAAAAAATGATGGCATTCCTTGTGTAAAATTCAGATTTATAAGTCTCAATGAACATGAAAGATGGAAATCCAGCTCTAGGTAACATGACTGCACTCAACATGCCACCAGGCAAAATATGATCCTTAATGCAAGATTAAAAGGACGTAACATAAACCAGCTAAGAAGCACGATGGGCCTGATTCTGGAATGGTCTCCCAGTAGTTTAAATTGGGACTAACCCTTTGTAGGACATGAAAAAAATAAAAAAAAATCACAGCAGAGTGAAAATATTTGAGATACTTTGAGGCCAAGTCAGCCCCTGCATTCCTGAGCTCCTGCACAGAGCAGGGATGGAGGCAGAAGGTGCTATTAAACAACATTTATGCCTCCACATCCAAAAGCCAGAGCCTTTCTGATCCCTGCTTGGCTGCCTCCCCGCAGCTGGCCCGTGGCAACCAACACAGGGAAATCACATCTCTGCCTTGTCCCAGGGTCCTTCCCTACAGCTCCTTCCCTCTCCTGTGCCCCCCTCCTTGTGCAGTGTGTGGGGGCCACAGATGCTGCCCCCCAATTTCCTTTTTCCTTTCACCACAATTTAAATGGACATTTTTCCCCCTCCTTATATCCAAGCAGGTCATCATTTAGAGTCCGTGATTTATTTAATGGTGGTTTTAACCCCACTTAGAAATAGGCTGCTTTCATGATTTATTGATTCCTTCTTCCCCTTGTTAATTTGACTCATTTCTTAGGAAATTATTCATAGTTAATCATGGTAAGAATAAAATTAGTTATAGTGCCCACTTTGCTGCAAAGGGAGCGTAAATAACTTTTAAAGCAAATCGGAAAGAAAAACATGTTAAAGAAAAAAAGAAGAAGAAAAAAGAAAAAGCCAGAAGAATATATATAAAATGATGATCATCTGAAGGGGGCAGTAAATTAAACCTCTCCACTGTTACTGGTTAGAGGAAGGCACAAATTTACATTCCACAGGAGCACGGCTTTTTCAGCAGGCTCTCCTCAATTGAATTTGCCATATCTTTTGGGAAACACACCATTTGGAAGATAAAATCTCCCATCACTCCACCACCACTGCCACCATTCAGAAGATTAAAAAACCCCGCCAACTCTGTTGTGTGCCTTTTGTGCCCACTAGAGGAATGTAAAACCATTATATTTAAGTATCATAATGGCCAACATATGCTTTTTCTTAGAAATGACACCACCATCTGGATTAAGTTCTCCTGATCATTTCAGACAATGTTACGATTATTATTTTTTTTCCCCCTTCAGGAGAACGAACTGCCCAAAAAGCAACAACAGTCGCAGATGGGGAATTTTTGCTTTTTCCTTTTGCACCACTAGCAGCTTTGAGAAACATGGTCTATTCTTTATATGTACCTATATTGTTTGATTTCACTTGCTAATTGGTATGAAAGCCTACCTGGGTACACCCCAATGCTAAGCCTGTGAAACTCCTTTTGCCTTTGGCCATACAACTTCACTATTACAATTAATATAGTATGTAATTGCCATAATGATAAAATGACTTTGCATTACTGTTTGCTGCAGTTTCTTCCCTACAACCATATTAGTTGCATGGAAATAAATAAATATTGCACTGACTGGCATGAGGAGAAAGAGAGGCACATTTAACCCTTCACTGGATGAGTGATTTCACCACACTGGTGTGCAGAGGGGAGGTGTTCTCACCTGAGTGACTCCTTACCAGCCCCATGGCTATTGTCGTGGACGTCGGAGACCTTCTGGGCCACCACATCCAACTGGCTGTAACTGGAAATGGGCACGCCGGGATAATTGATGTGCTCAATCTGACCATGCACAGGTGGCAGGGAGACGGCATACAGCAGCTTCTCGGGTTTGCTAGTGCCATCTGTTGCCACAGGAACATCTGTCGTCAAGGTCACCCTGTCACCCTCTGTTAAAGTTACAGGTTTGGCGAGTAGAACAATGTCACCTAAAAAATGAAACGAGTGAAAGGGGAAACCAACGGGAGAGAAATTACAAAGGGGAATATTCTTTATTACATCCCAGATCAGGGGAGAATAGGATAAGAGTGAGCCTTTCCATTCAGGGCAAGGAGAAGAATGCTATCAAAATAGCTTGGGAAAATACGTTTGCTTTAGGTTTTAGAGGCAGACAGAACATTTACAACAGAAAAGCTGCAGAGCTATCTCATTTGATTTCAAATACGCCCCATGGTGTGTCTCACTTTAAGACTGATGCTAAGTGGAACCATAGGATTTTTATCTAACCTCAGCCTGGGTGAGTTAATAGTGGAGCCCATGTATTTATCCGGCTGTGTGATTTGTCCAAAATATCGAAGCCAGCTTTGATTTTCTGTTTGGGCAGAGAGAATGACCCAGTTGTTTAGAAAGAACAATTATGTTAATAGATCCAAACGAGCCAATGGACAGGACGCGTTAATGAACTAAGCATTAAGTACAAACACTGTTTTAAGCCGATAGTGCTGCTGTAACCTCAGCAACAGAGGTTCTGGCTCCATTAGATTTATTTATGAGGAGCTCCATCGTATCAGCCAAGGGCCAGGGCAATTTTCACATGTACAAAGGAGTAGCCCCAGAAAATTGAGGCTGCTGGAAGGATGAACAACTGGTCTTCTCAGAAGAGGAGTAGCAATGATTTATCCAGTCATATCCACTTCATCTGTTTGTATCATAACCCTCCCTGTTTTCTAAAATGTATCTGAATGAGGGTGGCAGAACAAGGGTTGATCTGCCAAAGGCAGAAGCAAAGACAAGTTTTTATCAGAGGATGTTGCAAAAGCAAGAGAATAATGTCAATCAGCTCCAATTGCTGCCAGTCAACTTGCTGATGACAATATACAATAGTGGCATTTCTCACCTGGACTCTGCAGGAGCTTTTTTTTTTCTGTTTCTTGTCTATTATGTCACCAACTGACTTTTAAAAACAACAGGTTCCTATTAAATGGAAAAGGCTGCCAACAACTTTTAAGAATAGCAATTGTCAGGGCTTGGAGGTTTTAAATTTTATTTCCACAATAAAATGTGCCCCAATTTCCATGCTTTTCACCCCATTTGATGGCTCACCTTTGCTATTAACCCATTTAAGACCATTTTTCCTCTGCAGCCAGCATGGCAAATGAAAAGTGTGACTGAGACTTGATGCATTCAAGAAGTGATTGTTATCTGAGGAAATTAGTCTAAGGACATTGTAGCCATTCAGAATATAAATGCAATTACTTAGCTTGCCTTCATATATCAAACATTGTGATTGTGTTTGAGAAAAATCATCAAAAAGGAAAATAATAATCCCTTCCCAGCACAATCAACATTATCAGAATTCACTCGGAGCATTGAGACAAATAATTTGTGCTGTGCTGGAAAAGAAGTTGGGTGTTTTTTACATTCTAATTGCATCGTTGAAGTATCCTAAATTTATATTAGATCTCACTGAATGGGGACTCCTTTTTAACCTGTTTCCAAGAGTGACCTAGATCAAGAAGTACAGAGAGAGGACCTAGAAAGGCAAAGAAAGCTGACTACAATGGTGCAGGACATCGACCTGCTGTACACAGTCAAGCCCAAGGTGGTTAAGTAGATGCTGTGCTCATGTTGACTTATTTTCTTTACGAGAAATCCCCAAAAATAAGATAAAATAGGGAGGCAACAGTGAAACAGGCAAGTGCAGTTAACCCAACTACATTTTTGTGCATGTGGAAAAAAAGGTCAGGTTTCTAGTAGTGGCTTCAAAGTCTTTTTGCCCCAAATCCCATGACATGGAGAAGACCCTCCAGATTAGTCCTTTGAAAAGCAGGTTACACACTCCCATTGCTTAACACTGGGGGAATAATCAGGCTCCTTACATGCCTAATTATGATCACAAGGATACAGCTTTCAAGTCCATTCTTAAGTCACACTGACCCAAGGTCACTGCTGAACTGACAGCCATCAACCAGTACAGTTTGCTTACCATGAACCAGGTATTATTTAAAATAATCTTAGAACCATAGAATGGTTTGGGTTAGAAGCAACCTTAAAGCTCATCTCATTCCAATCCCCTGCCATGGGCAGGGACACATCCCACTGGACCAGGTTGTTCCAAGCCCTGTCCAACCTGGTCTTGAGCATTTCCAGAGATGGGGCAGCCATGGCTTCTCTGGACAACCTGTGCTGGGCCTCACCACACTCACCGTGAAGAATTTCTTCCAAATCTCTAATCTAACCCTGCCCCCTGTCAGTGAGATGCCATTTCCTCTTGTCCCATCACTCCGTGCCTTTGTCAAAAGTCCCTCTCTAGCCTTCTTGTAGCCCCTTCAGGTACCAGAAGGCTGCTACAAACAAAGTAAAAAAGTCTCACCAAAAAAGTCTCCCTGTTTATACCAATAAATACTCATCTGATCTTCTAGGTAGCCTGATTCACTACATTTCTTATTTCTTTCCTTTTTCAGCCTGGTAACATTGTGGTCAGGTCAAACACTCCTCAGCCTATGGAGACTCGTACATCTGAAGTTGTTCATCTAGCAGCAACATTTGGCCTTAATATGTTCATTTTTTATAGATTCTAGGAAAAAAGCAAACCAAGAAGCACTTCCAGATTCAAAGGGAAAAACAGACTCCAACTGCTAGGATGGGTGGAGGCCCACGACCTCAGCAGCTCGAGGGGTCCCCAGCATCCCCCGCACGCTCCTCGAGGCCGTGCCGGCTCCTGCCTTGTGAGGCTGGCGAAGCCACTTGGGATTTTTTTTTTATTCACTTGCTTAAATGTCGTAGGCTTGAAAGTTTGACTTGAAATATAACATTAGTGGGTTTGTGGTAAAAGCAGCAGAGAGGATAAGGATGACAGGCGGGGCAGAGGGGACTGATTGAAAGCAGGTGTGGAGGAGGAAGATGGGAGGAGGAGAAAGAGGAAAACATGACTGAGTAAGTAAACTCAACGTTATACATATTGAAAAAGAGCACCCATATATAGAGCACCCACCTGTGCTCACTTCTTTTTAACATTGTTTTTTTAACATATAAGAAGAGAGAGGCTTTAAAATGAAGTGGCCAAAACAAGGCACGGCATGGCAGGTGCTGCTCCCACAGAGGGGCCATGGGAGGAGGAGTACAGGGCAGATGTTCTCTGTGGTGTTTAACTCACCACTGGAATGTTCTGACATCTTACGGGAAGAATGGTACAGGAGAGGATGGAGGTGTGAAAGCACATACAGACTTAAAGGTGGGCTTTGTTTCTGGCTACAGGGGGTATTTTGTATTTATATCTGTAGACACACATGCAGAGAGACCAATCATAGAACCACAGAATATCCTGAGCTGAAAAGGACCCACCAGTTTCATCAAAGTCCAGCTCCTGGCCCTGCACAGGAGAGCCCCAAGAATCCCACCATGTGCCTGAGAGCTATGAGGTCTTCTCTCAACATTTCACCTAGTTTGGCCTCTGACCACTCCGCAGAGCACAACTTTCTTTTCTTAAGCAAATACATCCTCGAGCAAAAAAAAAGCATTCTTCCTTGTACTGAGAAGGAAATACTCATGAAGGAAAATTCAAAATTACAGGACATTATTGACTCTATGAGGCTGCTTAGAGAGGCTGGGGAACCACTCCCTCCCTGCACACATCAACACACCTTCACACCATCCAGATTCCATACGGCTTCACCTGTATTTTTTGACTACATTTTTACTTGATTATACATATTACTGTCTCATTAAGTGCAAAGCTTTCCAGGGCATTGAAAAGGAGAGAGCATTAAAACACACTGAAAAGTCCTGGTGCTCAATTAACACACACCAGGGGGTTCAAAGGGAGGGGAAGGAGGGTGAGGTCAGCTTCAATTATAAAAGGAAAACTTTTTTTTTTTTTGTGTAATATCAGCTAATTAGACTTTGACAACCAATTAGCAGATTTTTAGCTTTGCTAAGAACCAAGTTAGCCCCGAGAAAGGACAAGGCAAGTAAACCAAACATGCAAAATGCTCCTCTTGTACCACAAACAGGCTGTCCTAAAAAAAAATCTCCATAGGGCCAGATCCTCCTCCTGGATTTATAGCCCTTTCAGCTGGCTGTCACACTGGTTACTCGCAGGTGTAAATTGAGTGTAGGACTTGGCCTGCAAACTTAAGCTCACCATAACTCATGCAAACCTGCAGTGGAGAAGCGCTCTCCAGCCTCCTTGCAAGGTTACATTTTAACTTTTAATAACCTTTTTTATCATTTTTTTTCCCTACCAACCATGAAGTACCCAGATGATTATTTAGGATTAATGGATTATCAAAAGTGCCAGTTGGCACACTTCTACTAAAGAGAAAAAAAAGGGGGGGGGGGGGGGGGAAGTGTAACAAATGCAGCTGTTTACTAATAAATAAAGCCTCAGCTGTAACAGAAATAAATTAGATGCATTTAATTGGTCGACTTCAAACCTCCTCTCTTTATTACAATGCTGCTTCTTGTTATTTTATGATGTCAGGGTAGATGGCAGACTGACAGAGTGTTTATGAATCACAGTTTGCAGATGGCACTCCTGGTTTTTCGGCAGTTATGAGCACAAGTAGCATGAGGACTCAATAGAGGGTTTTTGCCAGGGAGGACCCCCTGAGAATTAGCCGCCTTCATTTCTCTGGTGCCAATCTCCCCCTGACAGGAGCACTATTTCACAAAACCTACATTCAATAAATTATACCCGCCTGGCAAGAACTTGGAAATATTTAACACTCGGAGGACACCAGCGTCTCAATTTGATTTCTATTCATTTCCAGAGGACACCAGGCACTACTTGGAACAGCCCTCGTTTGTGTGCATGCGCATGTGCTTCCCCCTTCCTCAGCTAAAAAAATATAAAATATAAGGGTCTCTGCAGCCAGGAATATCTCTCTCTGCCTTCAAAATGCTTTTAGGTCTCCCGAGGACAGTTTACGGTCTCGTGCCCTGGTCCTCCTGAGTTGCCCTGCCTAATGACAGCTTTGTAATCCAGTTGGGAAATAATCTCACATGGCTGCACTCGGAGCTCATGAGCTGTAAAACTTCTGGATTGAACTCCTTCACCTGGTCACTTCAGTGAGCTACAAGCAAATGCAGTGAGGGATGTGGTCATAATTGTCAACAGATTTGTAAATTTGTGTCATTAGTTATGCGCATAATGGATTTTATTCTAATGAGCTTGTTCATAAGAATGCCAGGAGGACTTGGCCCCTTTGGAGGAAATAAACTACAAACTTTGCCCATGCATTTTAAAACACATCAGTGCCACATAAAGGGGGGAAAAAATGTTTCCTCTCCTTTCAGTGCACTGCAGTTTTCACTTAGGTGAATCTGATGCAATAAACTATGGCTCCTTTTACTGCTGTAAACTAATTTCCTACCTTTCCTGGGATTTCTCAGGGATACAAAGACATTTTCAGATGGGGACATGTTTTTTCCATTCATTGAAATAAAACTGCAAACTATCACAACTCTTTGGGCTCAAGATATCAGTGTGGAAATACCAAAGGCAGCCCTTGTCCATACTCTCCTGTCTGAAATTTATTCCAGGACACAACACTGTCAAAGCTGCCACAGCCAGAAAACCAGAGAACTCCTCCCTTCAAACTCATCTAGAAACCCCGTGGTGCTCAGGAGGTCAGTCAGCAGGACCTAGTTCACATGGAAGAACAATAAAACTAGTTATTATTAAATCAGGTTTTTATTGTATCTATTACTACTAAATGTATTTTTATTAAATCTTGTTATAGCCTAAGACTTGTTCTCCAGAGACAAAGAATGAGGCTTCTAAGCTTGCTCTTTGGGGAAATCTACTCCTGCTTTTCTAAGAAACAACCTGGATATTTTTATTGAATGCATGAGCTGAGAGAAGAAGCAGACAAGCCCATGGAAACCTACTGGCACCTTTGCCAAAATGATGTTCTCTGCATGCCCAGCGGAGCCCTCTTCCCTTGCTCTCCCTCCTCTCTCTCTCTGATCCTGCTTTTCAGCCAACCACACATAAAAATCTCCGGCATGTGCCAAGTACTACAGATGGGTCCATTGTAGCACACCCTAATGTTCATAGCTGACACCCAGGTGTTACAGTTTGTACTTGCTCGCTAGCCAGACGGTGGCTGTGTGCCAAGGGGAAGGCACAAAGCACTCAGATACCATGTGGAAAAGCTATATAAGAGAGACTTTAAGAGACAGAAGAGCAGGTAAGAGGCTATGCAAAAGGAAGAGGAGACCAAATCCACCTCCCTGTGCTGCCCATCCAGCCTCCCATCCTGTCCCCATGAAGCTCTGATTTATTACCGGATTACATCCGAGTGTCTCCATTCTCCTGATCTAATCCACTGTCACACCAGCTTGTTTCAAACCTACTGCTGATCTGCAAGTTATTTCAGGTCTGCTTAGCAATAAAGTGACTTATTTAAAAGACTCAGGCAGAGGGAGAATGGGCTGTCCATTTCTGATGTGCTCATGCACCTGGGCTGTGGACACTCTCCACACAGGGCCTGAGTGTGTCGGGAGCAGAGCTCCTGAAATCACAACAACCGCCTGTCTGTCTGTTCAAGTGGCTTGGAGAGCATTTATGAGCCCTTCCTATTTCAGTAGCTGGAAAGGGTTAACATCGGTATCCTATTTTCTCTTCCATTTTCCCCTCCCAGGAGCCTACTCCCCTTCCAGCCTAATTTCCTTCAGTTTAATTAATTTTCAGTAATCACAAGTCTAGACACCACAAGCAGCAGCTTCACACCCCAGGTGACACAGTAACACTCGTAGCGGATGGGCAGAGGGACGCGGTGTGGCTTCACGCACCAGCCCCCCACACAGAGCCAGAGCTGCCCACGTCTCAGCTAAACCCTTTTTGCAGAACAAACCAGTTTTTGGAGAACAAATGCTTTTAAGGATTCAGGTGCAGGGAGCTTTTCGACCATCTGGCTGGCGGGGGCTTCCCAGCTGTCTGCGTTCGGAGCAGCACGTACGAGCAGGGTCCAACGCTCCGGAGACGTGCCAAACCCGCGGCACATGTGGAGAGCAACTGTGCAGCACAGGCTCACTCCAGAAAGCCTTGGATGGGTGGCGTGTGGGCTATAAAGCCATGCCACACATATGCTGTGGCCCATGTAGGATTTCTGGAGGGATGGCAGCCCTTGTTGACATTATCAGAGGTGCTGGGCCGACACGCACCTGCTATGTGGCCCCATACCTTGTTACTCTGGGCAAATCCAGAGGTTCCTACTTCTTGGATAGAGTTTCAGAAAGGCAAAAAGGCAGCTCTGTTGGCCCTTAAGGAGGTCACCCTTTATTGACCATTTGTATTTGTCACTCATAGCAAGGTAAGAAAAATTATGAGGTATTAGGAAGATGAATTAGAAAATAGTAGTGATCTCAGAAATACATAGAGGAATCACTTGAGGCATACACAGGGAGAGCAGGACTGAAGAATCCTGAGGTGAACAGGACCATGGTGTCACTAGAGCACAGAGGAGCAGAAGTCAGCAGGATGTCACTTCATGCATTAAAAACTGCATCTTTTCCAACCCAGAACCATTCAAGAAACGACTGGACGTGGCACGTAGTGTTTGGTCTAGCTGGCAAGGTGGTGATCAGTCAAAGGTTGGACTTGATGATCTCAGAGGTCTTTTCCAACCTAAAGAATTTCATGATTTATATTTCACCAGGCTGAAGCACTTCCTAGGACTGCGATCATATCTGTTGGTTTTCCATACATTTTCCATATTTTCCATACATGGATTATTTTGCATCCCAACACTAGCTGTCACTGATGGCTCTTGTGCTATTCCCCACTCATCAGCACTGATGAACTCCAGAAAATCTCAGTGGTGTTTGAGGGACTTTGCACATATTTGAGATGAATATCCCACAGCACACAAGAATCAATAGGGGATCCAAAGAGAGAGTTAACACCCACCAGCCCTAGTAGCTGTTGTTTACACAGAGGCTCCAGACCAATTTTTAGCCCTATAAAAAGCACATGTTTTAAAACACATGAAATTGGACCAACCGATAGCCAGCCAACTTTTGGTACAATCTCTCTTTCAGTCTAAGTCCAGTACAGGAGGAAAAGAATATTAAAGGGCTCGACAGGAAGGACAGTTCATGCATGCATTAGTGCATTAGTGAACAGCTATGATGCGTGAAAAAACCCCCTTCCTATTCTTTGGTTGCAGAGTATCATGCTAAAATGTTTCCCTGCCTTCATCTCAGTTTGAGATTTAGTACTGGTATTTACTGAGCGCAGTCCACAGGACTCTCTTCCCAGTCCCTTCTGAAGTGCTTCCACCTTCAGCAGGACCAAGCAAGGTGAAAAGCCAACCAACTACTGCCTGCTGTGCTTGGGTCTCCCTGTAAAGCCCAGTCCTTATTGCAGATTATTGCTCACAAATTTGTTGGCTTTGCAGCAGTGCAGTGGTTTGATGTGTCCCCAGCCCTCACAACTTGTATTTAACTCCCACAAAACCTGTGTATTTACATCAGGAGTACAAAGCCTCCCTTAGAGGGTCACTTCCTTCCTCTTCCCAAATGAATGATTCCACAGATCTGTTGGTTGGACCCTTACATTCCTATGGTGAGAAAGTAAATATTTAGCATTGGAAATATTTCACCATTTGTGGAGATTGAGAATAATGTTGTGGGTTTCACTGAACTGGATTCAGCAGCACCCAAGGCACTCGCAGCACTGTATCATGACCCAGGAGAAATAACATCATCCTCATTCACCCCATAACCACAGAATCCTAGGATGTGTTGGGTTGGAAGGGACATTAAAACTCATCTCATTCTACCCCCTGCCATGGGAAGGGACACCTTCTGCTATCCCAGGTTGCTCCAAGCCCCATCCAACCTTGCCCTGAACACTTCCAGGGATGGGGCAGCCACAGCTTCTCTGGGAAATCTGTTCCAGAGCACCACTAGACTCATAGGGATGAATTTCTTCCATATATCTAACATAAATTTTCCCTCTTTCAATTTGAACCCATTACTCCTTGTCCTATCCCTACAGTTCCTGATGAAGAGTCCCTCTCTGGCTTCCTTGTAATATTTTCTGGCTTCTGATTATTATGTTGTAGTTACTGAAATGAGACCACCTGACTCCTGAGAGGTTTTGTGTGTGTGTTCCCAGCAAGCAAATCAAAACAAAATAAATTAAATTCACGGGACAGAGCACATTAGTCTATTTGGCTGTTAGGAGCTAGATTTCCTAATGCACTCAGGATGTCCAAAAAAATGGAAGTTCACTTTTACAGTCACCTTCCTCCCCTCTCATGCTCTCCCCCCACCCCTTCCTTTCAGTAGATTATGTGAGACTCATTACTTTTTATAGCTCTGAACAAAAAACATAATCTTACTGTTTCTTACTAATATTAGGCAATGACATAATGCCATTTGCAGAGGTGTCGCTGACTTTTACTGGCTTCTGATGGCAGGGCTCTCCACTTTATATTCTGTTTTATGTAAGCCTCCTCAGAATTTATTGACCTCAAAGGATTTCTTGAGTTGCTTAATTATAAAAGGAAGAAGACAGCACAGTGGCTTAGTGAACTGATATAAAAGTCAGCTAAAATGTGTCATTATAGAGAAGAATGGTGGAGGGACATGTGCAATAAGAAATGATTTCTGGGGTCTGAGCCTGAGACACAAAGCTTTTCCTCCAGGTTATTCCCCAGCTGTGATGCTGGAGGATGGTTTCTCGCTTTCCCTGGTGTTCCACTGGTGTTGTGTTCACTCCAAGTGGGGTAGGGATAAAAGCTATGGGCACCTCTGAAGCAAAGGCAAGGAGAAAACAAGAAAGAAGTCCTGCAGCAGACCTTTCAGAATCACCTCAACACAGAGGGAAGTTTCAAATAAAAACCTGTGTCTGGTCTTGCTGCTTACCCCATCAACCAAGCCAAGTCATGAACAAAACCATTTCCAGAACAAGCCTGCTGCTGCAGAAGCTGGCTGGGGATTTCACTCATCCCCAGAAAAAAGGGGAAATAAAAGCCCTAAAGCTACTGCTGTCTCCAGCTGGGGCACATGGGGACAGTTCATTTGAGCTCATCCCCTGGAGCATCTTTGGGTCTGTTTCTGACCCAGCACTGGAATGGCTTTTCTCAGCTAATTCAGCTTCCAAACTCGTACTCCTGGAGAGAAAAAAAAAATTAACAAGAAACAGGAAGAGAGACACTGGTGAAAAAAACAAACCAGCAGCAGTCACTGCCCATTTAGTGAGGGGGATTCAGTAACTTGAGCCAGACTTTTCAGGCTCAGCGTGTCTTCATGTTGCACAGAGGTAACTCACTTCACACACTCTTTTATGCAAACTTAAAGCATAATTTATGTCCCAACATCTGCGATGCCATTCTTGCTCCTCAGGATGGAAGTTGAAGTACTTAGGAACCAAGATACTTCTGAAGGCTGGTGTTGGAAAAGCAGTTGTACTAAGAAGAGAGGCTGGTCAAAAATTATTTAAGATCACAAAACTGGGTAAGAAAAATTAAAATACATGAACAGGCTGCAAGAAAGGCCTGTTCTCTGCATGACCTGCAGCAGAAACAGCACCAATGCATTGGTACAACACCCAGCACAGAGTGACAGGCAGCAGCCCTTTCTGAGCCTCCTTATTTCTAAGTTACTTCTAATTTCAAAGTGGTGGAATAGGGAGCTCAGATTGTTTAAAGATGTTATTTTGGTCTTTCCTACTCCGCTTGGTACACGGCCCATGACTGTGTCCAAAAAGAGGCAGATTTGGCTGGAAAGACTGAATGCTGCTTAGTATTTTCCCTGTTATATTTTCACATCTTGGGGAAAACTGTGGTAGCGAGGGATCTGTACCTAAGCTTTTCTAATTCCTGTGACCATCACTTACTCGGCACGACACCGCAGGTCTCACGTCTCTTGGCAGCAGTACAGGGCTCGCACTTTCATATGGATGAAGTATTTGTGAGCAATTTCTTCAATTTATTAAGGATGAACAGGCTCCTCTTAGCATGGAGCAGATAGAATTTTTTAAAAACATTTCAACAAATCTGCTCCTGCAGGTCTGGGACGGAAAGCTTTGCCATGTACACATACATGATTTTTTATTATGTTGTCCTTCAGCCTCATGGGTTTTGATGAAACTATGAGTTGGATTCATGAATTTCTGCAGAAGAAGAGTACATTCCCAGCTCCATGGCTTGGTGGAAAATGGCAATCCTGGTTCATTTCCTTTCCTTACAAAAGGGCTCAATTTGCTCCATGGACTGGGAATGCATGAACAAGATTTGAGATATGAAGATTGCTTCTGACAGACTAGAAAATAGCATGGAAATTAAAAGACTAAATAAGGGGCATCTCCATGGGGTGGCTCACACTAGGAAGGAGAGAACATACGGACCCAGGAAAGCCATTTCACGTGATCCAGGAAAGTAATTTCATGTGCACAAAAACAGAAATAGCAGCAGGGAACCATCCTCAGATACACAACAAGAGGGATATTGAAAGAAATGGGGGAAAGCACAAAAAGACATGAAGTATAAGAAAATCAGACAAGGCAGAGAAGAGAAGGATGAAGAATACAGAGCAGCAGACCAAGCCTTGCAAGGATAGGACCTGGCTGGAGATATAAGGGGGAGACTGTCAGAGGAAAGGGGCTTGATGGCTCCTCACCCACAAGCTCCTAAGGAAATGCTGGTAGGAAGCAGGGACACGTATCATTTATAACTTCTCGTTGTTTACTACTTACATGAAATTTGTCAAAATACACACGTGATGCTCTGGGAAAGAAGCCAAAGCTGTTTTGAGTGTTGATGCCCCCCTGTGCACACCACAGGCTGCTGCTCCCACCCAGAGAGGGGCAACCACAATGGATTTTTCTGCTTTTCCCTGCAAAAAAGAACTCAGAAAAGCAGCCCCAGGCACCCAGGCAGAACACCATGGGATCTCACATGTGCACCAATTCATGCCTTAAAAAGAAGGCTTGTACTTATCTTCACAACTAAGAGTTCACCAGGCATTTTGTTAGGTTTGTGAGGAAACCATGTTTCTCCTTCCCTGAAAATGGGGATTCAAACCCCACTAGTAGGAAAAAAGAGTTGGACCTAGACAGAAGTTTGTGGTTGATATTCTTTTCTCTTTGAGACATAAATTTTGTTTCGCAAGTCCTAGAAGTTCTTGTGGGATAAGAATAGAAATTATTTTTAGCTCTACAAACTGTTTTTATGAGTCAAGGAAATGTACCATCACCATGCAGGGAGGGCGCTGAAGTATTAGCCTTGCTGGTGCTTCTTCCCCTATAGCCCACGGAGATCTTTTAGAGGGTCTACATAAGGCAAGAAGCAAAATCAATATTTTGTTCTTCTTTTTATAGACAGGATCTGGCATTTCTGGAGGGATTCAGCAGGTCCACAGTATTTATTTTACTTTTCAACTTTTGAATGTCTATGAGTAGAAACCCTAATTAGGCCAAAACATGGGTTACTGTCATGAAGTATGTGAAAGCCACATCATCCACATCCCAATCTCACAACACACCACAGTTCCTGGTTTCTTCCTGTTTCTTCCTCAGACCAATAAACAAAATGCTGATGACAGGGTTTAGACTTTTCATGCCATTCAAAAACCTTATCATAGAATATTTAATGGCTAAAGGATGTCAGAAGGACTTTACTGCTGGCAAAGAGAGACAATTAATTAATATCGCTCTCTGTATAACTTCTCCCTCTTTGAAGCCTTATTCCCAGAGATGGCACTCTGGTTCTCTTGAAAGGAATGTGAGCGTTAACACTGCCTTCAACTGGCTTTGGACCTTAAATATTGAAAAAAACCCCACACCATGTTCTTCCCAACAAGATTCACTGTTAAAAATAGATTAAAGAGAATGGAGAAAACATGTGGAGGGGAGTAAAGGAACACAGAGAAAGACATGGAGTGTGAAAAAGGAGCAACTCTGGCCTAATTGAAGGCAACCAGAGTTTTGCCACTAACTTGAACACAAACAAGCCTCTGCTCAGAGACCACAAACCAGCTATTTCTGCATGAATGGGTTTTGCTGGATGGTATTGTGTGGCTTGTCACAGTCCTGCACCAGACAGCAGCGTGCACTGCCTTGTTACAAACCAGTTTTCAGGGATAACCCATGCAATGAAAGCAAGATCTCCTCTGTACTGTGGGTGGGCCGGGAGATGATGGTGGGGAGATGGGTTGCTTCCATTTCTTTCTTTTTTCTTTGCAAGTCTTTATGCACTGAATGTCACTTAGATGGCTAACCTGGAAAGATGAGGGATTTCATTGTTGACTGGCATGATGTAGATGTAAAGTGTCCCTTGGACTGTGCGCTTGCCATCTGTCAGCTGCACGGTAAAACTATCCTCTAGGCTTTCTGTGTCATTATGCATGTACAGCAGCATCAGTCCTACAGGAAAGAGGGGAAAATTAAAATGAAAACCCTGGATTTTCGAAAAACTTAGAACATAGCAATCATATTAGTCCCCCCAAAAAGCCCCACAGCTCTCTGGAATTTAAGACATCAGTTGTGATCTTTAAACACCACAGATACAGAAAGCTCGTTCTGCTTCCGCTGAAAGAAATCCTTGTTGCCACTGTGATGCCAATGCCCATTGCTGCAGTGGGATGCCACATATAAACCCATACAACTCACAGCTCAACACAGCACCCAGATGGGGTTCTGCTCCTCCAACAGTGTCCCCACACTGCTGCTCTCTCCCACAGCTGTGCTTTCCAAGGCTTGGATATTTCTCATCTGTGGTCTCCCACCTTGCAGTGATTTGTAGCTCGGACCCCTCCCAAGGGGTTAAGTCCGTGTTTAGCAGCCCTCGGTGGATCCTTTATTCTTGCTGCGATTCCTGCAAACGCAGGAGCAGAAGCAGCACAGCAGGGCTCTGGAAGTCATTCCCAGCTAACTTACGGAGTAGAGAGTGAGCCAAGCTTGGCACACTTTGGAGCACTCCCCATGAGAGGCCTCGATTGCTAGTGAGATACTGGCAATATCTTCAGTAAATTTTGGGGGCACTTAAAAGAGATTCATACATGATGTGTTCCTTCAGCACATCTGCTTTGCAGGGATAGAGCTCTCCCTGCATTCCATATTCCCTGGGCACAAATATAGCCCTTGTCACCAAAGCATCCAAGTGCTTCACACTCGGTCGGTGGGCCCGTCTTGCCAAACCCTCGACGCGGTGGGAAAACACAGGCAGGCACAAGCCAAATTTAACAAGTAACCTAGAAAGTCAGTGGCTGCAGGAATATTTGAAACAATGCTCCTGGAGATTCGGTGCCACTTCCTACCCATGTGCAGCTTTTCAATCCATTTTGGGGCAAGTAATGGGGAAACATGGAATGAAACTATTCATGGAACAAGCTTAACTGGCACCACGGTGTACGCACATAAATACATCCAGAGTGTGCTTGAATACACTGAGGAGAAAAAAAAAATCGAATGGTTTTTCAATTAAAAAGACTACATTAAAAACTCTCGTCCCATTCCTTGAAATAATTCCTTGAAATAATTAGCTGGATCCACGGGCAGTCCTGAGGCGGCGGGGCCGGGCTGCAGTGACCGGCTGCCCCCNCCCGCCGTGGCGGGACAGACGCCGCGGCCCCGCCGCTTGTCACCGCCAGAGCCCGAAAACACAGAATCACTTCGGCTGGAAAAGCCCTCCATGATCACCGAGTCCAACCGTTCCCCCAGCACTGCCAATCCCACCACTAACCCGTGCCCCCAAGTGCTCATCCACACGGCCTTGAAACCCCTCAAGACATGGGGACTCCAGGGCAGCCTGTGCCACGACTGGGCAGCCCTTTTCGTAAAGAAAATGTCCCTAATATCCAACCTGAACCTCCCCTTGTGCAGCTCGAGGCCGTTTTCTCTTTTCCTGCCTCTCGATCCCTGGGAGCAGGGCCCGACCTCGCCCTGCCTCCCGCGTCCTGCCAGGGAGCTGCAGGGAGCCACAGGGTCCCCCCTGAGCCTTCGTTTCTCCAGGCTGAGCCCTCCCGGCTCCCTCAGCTGCTTCTCATCACACTTGTGCTCCGGTCCAAGATGCGGCAAGAAGCAGCTAAATAAACAATGCAAGGCAGCAGAGGAAAGAAAAAGTGCCATCACTTGCACCTTGCTGGAGCTCAGCCAGGGAAAAAGTGGTGAATTATAGGATCCTGCAATAGTTTGGGTTGGACACGACCTTAGAGATCATCTCCATCCACCCCCTGCCATGGGCAGGGACACCTTCAACTAGACCAGGTTGCTCCAAGCCCCTTCCAAACCGGCCTTGAACACTTCCAGGAATGGGGCAAGTTCTCTGAACAGTTTGTTCCAGTGTCTCAGCCCGATGAGGTGCATCACCAGCATATCCACCAGAGTCCATTTACTATCAGCCCACAAGCTGGCGGAGGGTGATGAGGGAGATGCTCAGTGCACCCATGGGGTTGACATTCAGCATTCAGTGTGGTCAGTCCCTGGATACCATTTCCAATCTGCTGCAAGGAAAAAGTCAGGGGAGGGGAAACACAGCCAGGCAAATCATCAAGGTTTATAGAAAAGTTAAACAAGAACTTTTAAAACCAGAGTGATGGGGACCTGGGAGACATTTGGTCAAAAGCATCTCCCTCTGCCATAGAAATGTTGAAACTTCCAGTGGAAGCAAATGCCCAAACTGTTTTCTGGAGGGCAGATGCACAGAGAGAGACTCATTCTGCATCCAAACTACCTCACTCTGCCCTGCCTTTACTGGGAGGCACAAGGGGATCCTAAGGGGGAAGGGCAGATCCCATCACTGCCCTCAGAACAGCCTCTTTCTCATATGTACAAGCCTGCAAAGTCTACAGGTGCTCCCATATTTGCCTTCTCTCTCTTCACCCAGGGCTGCCACATATCATCGCTAATGAAACCTCCGTTTACATTACTTGGTCCTTTCCCACTCGCAGCATATGCTTGCTGGAAAAAAAAAATTAAAAAAAAAATTACTGCTCGTAGCCCCACTGCAGCATCTCTTTTTTTTTTTGCACTTCAAACTAGTCTATAATGTACGATGGAGCGCCAACGCTTTCATTGACATATAGCTTGTTCACTTGGATGTCATGAGAGAGCAAACGAGTGAATCTAAACAGCGCAGCGAGCTGGTTGTATGGCTAATCTGGTGGGTTGCTTTGATTTCATAAATAAATTAGTTTAGTCTTCTGAACAGGGAGAGAAACACAAACCAGTGATCTCAGCAACGCTGCTGCCCTTCATTACCAAGAGGGCCTTGCTCAATTAGAAATGCCATTTGTTTTGATTATGAGGTTTTATGTCAGTAGAACCAAAATTTACCCTAATACATCGAATAAGGACTCATACAAAGAACCAAAAGCAGAGATGTTTTCCAACTGAATTACTGCACAGGGGCTTTATTTTAAGGGATGTAGGTAAGGGACTGAAGGCTAGAGGTGCAGACCAGCACCCCCAAGGGTGTCATATGTCCAGGCTGTGTTAGCACTAATTGCTGCCAGCTCACCACTGATGGCGGACCAGACACCAGCATGAGTTTTTCTTGGGAATGAACCGCAGGATTTTTTTTCCTCCCTCCTGGATGGAAATAGCTCATTAAATATTTAATTTTTCAATTAAAGAGTCACTTTGAAAAAACAAAAGTTAATATTCATCCTTTTAACATGTGGCGGGTTCAGAGCAGTCGTGCTCTTTGCACAGATCAGAACCAGAGCCCAGACTTGAGCAGAAACTGTTTAAAATGCATCCAAATTGCATGATGCACGAAAAAAGTGGGAAAAAAAATAAGTGCTTCAATCANTGTCACCGCCAGAGCCCGAAAACACAGAATCACTTCGGCTGGAAAAGCCCTCCATGATCACCGAGTCCAACCGTTCCCCCAGCACTGCCAATCCCACCACTAACCCGTGCCCCCAAGTGCTCATCCACACGGCTTTGAAACCCCTCAAGACATGGGGACTCCAGGGCAGCCTGTGCCACGACTGGACAGCCCTTTTCGTAAAGAAAATGTCCCTAATATCCAACCTGAACCTCCCCTTGTGCAGCTCGAGGCCGTTTTCTCTTTTCCTGCCTCTCGATCCCTGGGAGCAGGGCCCGACCTCGCCCTGCCTCCCGCGTCCTGCCAGGGAGCTGCAGGGAGCCACAGGGTCCCCCCTGAGCCTTCGTTTCTCCAGGCTGAGCCCTCCCGGCTCCCTCAGCTGCTTCTCATCACACTTGTGCTCCGGTCCAAGATGCGGCAAGAAGCAGCTAAATAAACAATGCAAGGCAGCAGAGGAAAGAAAAAGTGCCATCACTTGCACCTTGCTGGAGCTCAGCCAGGGAAAAAGTGGTGAATTATAGGATCCTGCAATAGTTTGGGTTGGACACGACCTTAGAGAGCATCTCCATCCACCCCTGCCATGGGCAGGGACACCTTCCACTAGACCAGGTTGCTCCAAGCCCCTTCCAAACCGGCCTTGAACACTTCCAGGAATGGGGCAAGTTCTCTGAACAGTTTGTTCCAGTGTCTCAGCCCCATGAGGTGCATCACCAGCATATCCACCAGAGTCCATTTACTATCAGCCCACAAGCTGGCGGAGGGTGATGAGGGAGATGCTCAGTGCACCCATGGGGTTGACATTCAGCATTCAGTGTGGTCAGTCCCTGGATACCATTTCCAATCTGCTGCAAGGAAAAAGTCAGGGGAGGGGAAACACAGCCAGGCAAATCATCAAGGTTTATAGAAAAGTTAAACAAGAACTTTTAAAACCAGAGTGATGGGGACCTGGGAGACATTTGGTCAAAAGCATCTCCCTCTGCCATAGAAATGTTGAAACTTCCAGTGGAAGCAAGTGCCCAAACTGTTTTCTGGAGGGCAGATGCACAGAGAGAGACTCATTCTGCATCCAAACTACCTCACTCTGCCCTGCCTTTACTGGGAGGCACGAGGGGATCCTAAGGGGGAAGGGCAGATCCCATCACTGCCCTCAGAACAGCCTTTTTCTCATATGTACAAGCCTGCAAAGTCTGCAGGTGCTCCCATATTTGCCTTCTCTCTCTTCACCCAGGGCTGCCACATATCATCGCTAATGAAACCTCCGTTTACATTACTTGGTCCTTTCCCACTCGCAGCATATGCTTGCTGGAAAAAAAAAATTAAAAAAAAAATTACTGCTCGTAGCCCCACTGCAGCATCTCTTTTTTTTTTTGCACTTCAAACTAGTCTATAATGTACGATGGAGCGCCAACGCTTTCATTGACATATAGCTTGTTCACTTGGATGTCATGAGAGAGCAAACGAGTGAATCTAAACAGCGCAGCGAGCTGGTTATATGGCTAATCTGGTGGGTTGCTTTGATTTCATAAATAAATTAGTTTAGTCTTCTGAACAGGGAGAGAAACACAAACCAGTGATCTCAGCAACGCTGCTGCCCTTCATTACCAAGAGGGCCTTGCTCAATTAGAAATGCCATTTGTTTTGATTATGAGGTTTTATGTCAGTAGAACCAAAATTTACCCTAATACATCGAATAAGGACTCATACAAAGAACCAAAAGCAGAGATGTTTTCCAACTGAATTACTGCACAGGGGCTTTATTTTAAGGGATGTAGGTAAGGGACTGAAGGCTAGAGGTGCAGACCAGCACCCCCAAGGGTGTCATATGTCCAGGCTGTGTTAGCACTAATTGCTGCCAGCTCACCACTGATGGCGGACCAGACACCAGCATGAGTTTTTCTTGGGAATGAACCGCAGGATTTTTTTTCCTCCCTCCTGGATGGAAATAGCTCATTAAATATTTAATTTTTCAATTAAAGAGTCACTTTGAAAAAACAAAAGTTAATATTCATCCTTTTAACATGTGGCGGGTTCAGAGCAGTCGTGCTCTTTGCACAGATCAGAACCAGAGCCCAGACTTGAGCAGAAACTGTTTAAAATGCATCCAAATTGCATGATGCACGAAAAAAGTGGGAAAAAAAATAAGTGCTTCAATCAAAATAAATGCAAATCCCCAAACTTGAAAAAATGTATATGAAATAGTATTTAAAAAAATGTTTAAAATAAAGTATTTCAGTTCTTACTTGAAATCGTATTTCAACTGTAAGCTTCATAAAATCATCAGGCAAGATGGAAAATGAAATCTTTACATTCCATAAAAGCATTTTTTGCCATTGAATTTGGAGAGCTAGAGGCTGGCAAAAGATTTTCAGTATGATCTCACAAAAAGTCCTCCAATTTTCACTGTTGCAACAAAGCCCATTTGCTCTGTGGCAGAAGTACAAGCAAGTGATTATCGTGGTACTTTGAAATTTTGATTTCTCTGCACCATCACTGAGCCAGCTCACACAAATCTTTAACCTCTGTGCATCCCAATTCCTTCTCTGTGAATGGAGGTGGTGGCACTTCTCTTCCTACAACTTGTTGGGAGGACAAATGAAGACTCTGGTGCAGAGGTGACAGGACCACTGTGAGCTGATTTTGTGGTCCCAGCCCTTATGGAACTGAACCTACAAAATGAAACCACTCTGTATATGGACAGGTTAGCACTCCAAAATAGTTTTGCTGCATATATTCTGTGGAGCCAGGTTATAGCTGCACAGGCTATAACCAGGTCCTTCCACCTGGGTAAGTCGTTTCCTTGGGTCATAACATTTCTATTTATGGAACATATTTTAGCAGTTCTTTAAAAATTGACTGCAATTAATGCAGATAGAATTGTGTGATCAGCAGGAGGGAAAGCCGTGCCTCAACACAGCTTGGGAGAACTAGAGCCAGTTGAAAGAAATATCATCTCGTCTTGAACTTTAGGCAAGTGAAGTGGCAGAGAGATGGGCGAGTTTGTTAGCAGGGACAAGTGTACTTTGAAACACTGTAGATTTTTAAGATCTATCAGCTAAGATAGGCCATAAAGCACAGATTTTTTTCCCAATCATTGCTCTTTTGAGCTGGTAACCTGTATTTCACAATGACATTTCTTTAAGTAAAATCCCCATTAATCTGTGTCACTCATATACTAATCTGGGAATAGCTGTTCCAACATCAAAAAAATTGGAATTTCGTGGTCATTTGGAGTACAATGCAATGGAAGAGGACGTACTTAGACTATATGATCTCATTGTAAAGTGAAATGTGTTTGAGAGTCTGGACATATGAAACTGGATAAATATGACTCAGAAAGAGTATTTGGTTGAGTTTTAGAATGTGACTCAGCAGAGCTGCATGGAGGGACTGATTTCAAGCATCCTTCCTGTAGTGTCATCACTGTTGACGTTAGGATGCCCTGACAACACTTATGCTCCAAATACAGATTGGTTGATGGGAACACGGTCCCAAAGTTTTGTCACAGATGACTCAAAGAGTAGGACAAAGGTATGATCATGTTCTTCATGATCACAGAGCACTCGTTGTCCTTGAAATGATCTATAACCAGAACTTGTATGAGTACAGAAGAGAAAAACCAGTCAAATTTCTGTTTGTTATGTGTATGGCAGCAGTAGTGAGGTGGCTGGGACAGAGGGGAATGCCAGTGGGAAGCTCTCTAAAGAAACAGAGCAGATATTCTGCCCTAAAACTTGAAAGTTTTACTTACCTCCTGCTCCAGCCTGAGCTGTTGTTGTCCAGGTCCCTGGATTCCTCCAGCCCTATTGTGGCATGAGACATGAAATATCCATTGAGGGAAGGGATGGATACACAAGCACTTATTTAGTGCTACAAATCAAGAAAGCTTAAATTTTGGTCAGAAGACAATGAACATTTGCTAATGCCCTTGACTAAAGGATAGATTTTATATTTAAAAAAAAGCCTGCCAAACCAATTCAAAGAAAAGAGTTGGGAATTCCTGGCTCCTTGTTCAAGGACAACCCCAGTTGTCCTTGTGATAAATACAAATAAACTGCTACAGAAATAACATCAGGCTTAAAAACTTCTCAGTCAAGTTCCTCAGTATGCTGCAGCAAGGTCAAATCCATGGGGTAACATATTTTCATTACCTCTTTTGCTGGTGCCCTCTGTTGCTGCAAAGCACTCCAGCATTCTTCCCAATGTTGAGCACTGGTGTTTCAAAGGACACGGCTTGTTCGGGACCAAAATACACGGCAGTTGTTGCCCTTTCTATTTAGGCCTTAAGCCCTGAATCAACAGTAAGAATCCTGGACATGGGAAAATACAGTGCTGACAAATACGTAATTCAATTAAATGGGCTGGCATTGTTTAAGCAATAGCCCTTTCCTCTGATCCATCTCTTTCAGAGCTCTGTGTCTTAATATTATGGCCTACTTGAAACACTCGAGCTCATGAATGGATTAAAGAGGGTTTCATTTGTTTTATTTATTATTTTTACTGCTTTGCTTGGCTTTTTGCAAACAGGGGAGCCACAGACCTAATTTACAATTCACTGTAACATGCACATTCTTCCCTCCTCTGTTGAGAGGAGAAGGGAGAAAAAAACAACAACAAAAAGATCGCAACTGTTTCAAAAGTACCAAAACTCTTGGGTAATTCATCGTCAACATTGACTGATTAACAAAAGTGGCTTTACAGCACAATCATTTCAAAACATGGACAGTATGTACATACTGCTACAGTAATTTGCCTGACTTAAAGAAGGGGGGAATATTTTACCCAGCTTTTTGGTCAAAGTTACATTAAAGAGTATTGAATACTTGTCTTTTTAAATTCAGTCTTTGATTTTAAAGAGCGAGTCCTTGTACTCTCCCAAATGTGATGTCAGCATTGTAGTATCTCACTGTGATAGTTGTGTATCCCTTGAAATGCATCAATGTTGCATTACATCAACAAGGACTCAAGCTTCCATTATCTTCAAATGTTTCACAATCCGCTGCAGTTTATTCTCAGTTGCAATTTTTGCTTTCAAGTTTGGCCACCATGTGCGTAGCATTAATTTCTCTGTTCACATGTAATTCATTCAGGGACTTACACCAGCTGAGAACCACATATGGAGGCCCAGATTTACACAGCTTTTATTTTGTGCCATGGAAGCCTACAAGAAACAATTTTCTATTTGAATATTGAGTGTTTACAGAGGTCTTGTTGTTCACTAGAGACAGGGGATTATGAAATCATATTCTGCAAGAATCCTATCCAAAAAAAAACCTGACTAACATTTATTAACTCCTCTTTGTTCAAGTGCTCACAGGGTTCTTACAGGGTGATTGAATGTTGCTTCTCCTCTCTCAGGGTTTGTTGTTCATAATTATTATTTACCACTTTTTAAAAATTGGTTTAGCTTCAGCCAGTTTCTGTTGTCTCTGACATTACAACTTAGAGTGACCAAGGCATGGCAGCAGAAACAGGTGAGGAGTGGGATGTGGGTCTTCAGCAGACACACACAAGTGCTCTAAAGCTTAGCACAGCTTTGCTATTACTTTTTCTGGAGCTGAAGATATTCATGGGGATCTTTGTTGATGAGAAGCAGTCAAAAACTATATGAAGGGTATTCACACCATAAAACTCCCCAGCGCTGGTGCCTGTACTAGACAATTAATGTTTTGATTTGAGAATACGCTCCTGTTTTATCACATTTGAGTCAGCTCCAAATGCAGATCTCTGAGACCCTTCTGTGGTGCTCATTTAGGCTTGTTTTGAGAAAATAATGACACATATCGAGTGACTAATATCCCACATAATTAATCCTGTAACTCCTTATTTATAAAGATTTCAAGGGGAATGGAGCATTTTGATGGAAAGCAAGAAATCTAAAGTTAAATCTAATGCAGACAATAATCCTTGGAGAGATGACTCAGGGTTAAGTCTACCTGTGTCAGAGACCTGGAGGAGTCACTAGGTATCCTGGTTGTTTGGGAGGGGAGCTGAGGTGGAAGTTAAGCACTCCCAGCCTCCCACAAGCTTTGCCCCCTGTCCCCTGAGGTCACCCCCTCTCGAAGGCTACCAGAGGTAACAGGGTGGGTGGACATGAGTTCTGGTGCTGGGGAGCCCTGCCAGCCTCCCTGGCAAAGGGCAGAAAGTGTAAATTGATTTTAATTAGGGATCACTCTTGTGGCCCCCGAAGTATCAGTTTAAATCAAACATTAGCAACTGTCAATTTCTTTTTTCACCCAAGACCCAAATCCTGTGAACACCAGGACCGTAACAAATCCCCGAAGCAGGCTTTAGCACACATATATGGAAAACATACTAAACTATAAATACTGTATACCATATGGCAGCGAGATTATCTAATTTCACTTCATAACTGGTGATAAAATGACCAATCAACTGATGTGCAGAATGAAAAGCCAAGCCAAGGATTCAGCTAGCCTTAACATGGCTGTGAGGTTTCATCGGATCCCATCGCATCCCTAAAAGTAAGAACATACCTATTTCACTGACACAAGAGTGTGGACACAGTGGGAATATGTGCAAGACTAGATCTGCCTTCAGAGCCAGAATTTGTCCTCATTTTTACACAGATATGTTAAAGATGAGGAAGCTGGATTAGGAGGACACCAACAGTGCCAGAGGAGAAATTTTGAACTCTCCATTTATTTGTTTATATGGAAGAAGTATTTGGGGCAGATAGCACTCATTCCTCAGCTTTTGCTGAGGCCAGAGGTTCATCACCAAAACTCCTAAGCTCCACTGCAATACAGGAAAACAACATTGTGCACAATGTCCACAAACAACAGAACTTCATTGTGTATTTGGTACTAACACACCTTCCTCAATTTTTCCCCTCACTATTTAAAAAATTTAGTCATTGCACAGGCCACAGCTTTACTGTTCTGCTCCTCAGAAATGTAAAGAGCTCCTACTTCAACAGGGAGGTATCAGTTCTCAGAAATGGAAGATCAGCACTTTGAAGATCAAAATCAAAGTTACTGATATATTCCCAACCTGGAAGAAAAGGGATTTCAGCATTTGCTGAATTCAAGGTGACAAAGACGGGCATCAAGAGGGAACTGCTGAAGGTTGTCTGATAGGATTCACAAAGTGATCTGCAATGGTACCTGAATGTTCACATGTTTGGAGATGACATGATGGGTATAACCTTTTAGGCACTGAAAGTTAAATGAATCTTGGAGTAATGCAAGAGATTAAAACCACACAAAGCTTTAAAATAGACTAAATCCAAAATCAGCTTGTTTCAAAGTTAAACACCAATGTCATCGGCTCAGATTTTGTGGGGGCTTAGCCCCAGAAGCAGAGAGATCCATCAGTCCACACATCCATTTCTCAGGAGAATGCTGGAAAATGGCTTTGTTGGTTCATTTAAAATTAGCTTGGGTACAGCAGTTATGAATATACTGTGCAGAAAATTGTGCACTGAATTATAAGCAAATAGGTTGCTATGATTTGATGCTATTTTAATAGCTGGTGATTAACCAAATGAATGCTATTTGGTCTGGCCTGATTTGCCAAATGGTTTCTCTCTCCTACCATCCAGGCAGTTGTAAAGTAGTGCCCCATACAACCTTGCACTATTACCATATAAAAGTCCAATAAAATATTTTTTTAGAGAAATAGTAACATATTGTGAGGTATATACTCATTTCTATCAATCCCATCATTGAGCTGCTTAAGCCAGTTAAGAGAAAAGCATTTTCTAACAAGCTGTACTCAGTGTTTGTCTTTGACATGAAGTTAAGGTCCTTGGGGTCTTCATCAGAAGCACGGAGATGTTTCAAATGCTTTCATGCTTAGGATCCCCCATTCAATGCAAGCATCAGCTGACACAAATCCACATTAACATAAATCCACATTAACATGCCTTTAGCTAGTCTGGACAAACCCTTCCTTACCTTGGTTATCAAGAATGGGTCATCTGATGATGCCAAGAGCTCACCAATACTCCTGTAAAATCTTGATTTTCTATGCAGTGATTTTCAGCTGAAGTGTTTGGGGAATTTTATGCCTAAATTAATTGGAACTGAACACCTGCAAAGGACAATGCACTACTAATGTTAAACTAGAAGTAGAATAGGAATTCCTGGTTTCTCAGGCACCCTCATGCAGTGGTGGCCCCGAGATGTTCACCCTTGCTCACCAGTGCAGTTTGCTCCAAGGTGATGGGTGTGAGAGCTGTCAGGTTTCGGGCCAGGTGGGATAAATGAGCTTAGCACAGATGCTGCTGCTCAGCCCAGCAAAGAAGCTTCTGCATTTCATTAACAGCAGCTACAGCAGAGCTGGTCCTGCCTTGCATTAACAAACTGGGGAGAGTCCACTTTATAATTTTACGGCTAAATCTTATTTTATCTGTATTACTTGGAATTTTGCCTTTTTGTTATTTTTTAACGTGGTTATTTTTATGAGAGAACAGTAATTGGCACCTCAGTGCTGACAGAAGTATGTCTCAGGTGTAGAAGGCCAATGCCTCGTTGGGTCCCCTCAGGGTGCATTAATTAGCACTGCTGCACTGGCTCCCATCCTTGCCCAGTTCTAGCTAATGCCAGAGGTTAAACTGTCCCCTAACTGTGTCACCAATTTAGACTCGAATAGCTTTTCATATGCACAATGCACGTTAGTATTGCTCTTATCAGGGCCTTATACTGAACAAATGAATTTCTGAGTGATATTTCAAAAGCTTGTCTTTGCTCCAGCATTAGTTTTCTTTTACTTTACTATTTTTTTAACCAGGCATTTACTCTCTACCACATCTTAACAAAAAAAAAAAAAAAAAAGAAAAATATTAACATTTAATGTAAAAAATTCCACTTCTTTGAAAAATGGATTAAAAAAAAGGATGTTTAAAAGAGTTTCTTACTCAGTAATTTTCATGGTTCTCAGTTAAATGTCTCCAAGTCCTTAAGCACTCAGATCCTGTGTAAATAATGCCTTAGCATGTGTATTGCTCTGTGGAGACAGCTGGGCAGCTTCTTGTGTACCTTAAAAAAAAGTACAGGTTAAAATGCTTTGCTGAATTACACAAAACAGCAGAGTATTTTTTGCCCCTTTTCTATGAAAGATGAAATGGGGATATGGAAGGTTTTAATATCAACATTATCAGAAGATTCCCCAAATTGTGGCTTCTTCCACCTTTTGGGACTGAATGGCAGGGGCACTGGGCAATACCACCTTCTCCTGCTCCTGTGGGTGGACAATGCTTCCTTCTTCCCCAGACAAGCACCATTCCTGCCTTATCAGAGAAATTTGCATTTCATTTCTCCCTTACATGGGATAGTTTTGTTGTGGGGCCGAACAAAGAGGGGCTTTGTCTCCTCACCAAAGGCAGGCACATAACTAGCTATTGAAATTTAAAAGGAAAGGAATAATGTGACGAAATGCCACGTTTGCTGGAATGCTTCTGCTCACGAGTGTGCCTGCACAGATGGAGCAGAGCCTTGTCACCAGTGACCTTGTTCGATCTTCCGCACCAGTTGCATTTTTCCAAGTTCCTTACTCCTACTGCAGCTCTGGACCTTCCCTTCTCTGCGGCATTGCAACTTGCCAGCACACATCTCTGAAAGGGAAGCCTTGAGCAAATCATTTAAAAGGAAACAAAACATACCACAGAGGAAAATTATATCATGTTGATGTGCCAAATCAAGCTATCTCTGTGTTGTTTTAGCACGATTGTATCACCTGCCCTGCAATGACTGCCAGTTTCACCTGTCTCATCATCGCAGACAGATGCTCCAGTGCCACCACACCACAATATTGAATTACCTGGTCCTCTCCAGCAGTAAAATCAGCCATTCACAACAGGATTTTTTTTATGTAACCTTTGTAAGAAATTGGGATTAGGTAACTATTTCATACTTTTTGAATCATTAACTACAGGAAATATGAGTCCAAATGGCAAACCAGATCATATCACACACTGAGTACTGGGGCTTTATTGACATCTCCCAAAACTTCAGACACAGCAGCTACATCAATTGTTGTGACCTGCACTGGCAGAAGAGACACAGTGGATGAGCTGGACAAAGTGTGAGAGCACTCAGGAGCTCAGGACGTATTTTCTGCTTATTAGAATGTACTGATGCTTATTCTGCCTCAATGTTATCTATGTTGGCATTTGCAACCTCACTTGACTCACACTACTATGACACATTACTGCTTGCACTGATAAATCCTTTTAGTCCTTTTCTATTCTCATGTATGCCCTCTTCCTTCTCTTCCCTCGTGCTTGGTGTCTGGATCCGTGTTTGGCGCTGACAGCAAGCCTGGATGACGTTTTTTCCTATTGGGTTGCAGCAGGGGAAGGCTGAGATGTCATCGCAGAGGGGTTTGTGACAAGCCCTCAGCCATGAGCCCAGTGTGCAGAGGAAGAGGGTGCAGCCCATGGCCCCATCAGCACTGGCACACTCCAGTGCTGCTGGGCCACCGTTCATAATCACCTGTGCTCGTCAGGGCACTTCCAGGGCTGCTCTACATCCCCGTGCTGGGCCTCACCTCTGGCAGGAGCAATGAATACAAATAGCTGTGGGCACACGGGCTCCGACAGCCTTACAGCAGGAGAGCATCTGCACGGGGAGCTCAGCACGCTGTGCCCTGCCCAGCGAGGCAGGAGAGACAACATGTCACACCAAGTCCCCAGTATGCCTCATTTTTTATCTAAGAGCCTCTTTAAAAGTCATATTAAAAAGCATCAAGCCAGGAGAATTATTCTCAAACATGGAGCCCTTTCTTAACCAGGTAAACTACTTCAGCCTGCAGCATAATCAGAGGCCGTGGGATCCCACAAATTGTAATTAACTTGCTGAAGTAGGTCAGGACTGTGTGTATTGCAGTGCAGGGGTACTCTGGCTTTAATGATTTCAAATATTTTGAGAAGCAAACTGAAAACACTTAGTCAAATTAAGTGTTTTCTTTAAGCTGTCAGCATTGCGAGCACTGCCAAGATGAACAGGATAAATTGGATTAGATGCAGTCTATATGCTTCGAATTCTAATGGCAAAGGATCCAAAATGTAAAGTAGTACACAAAGGCAAAGCAAATATTATATATTGTCTGTAAAGCAGCAGATCTCAGTTTACTGATCAGCCAAATAGTTTGAAAATAGCATGACTCATCTCCAGAGCAGTCGAGTGTTGCTGCTGGCTCCTGTGCAACCCAGTTTGTGACAGTGTGACAGTCTCCACTTGCTAAATGATGGGTCTTACAATTGGGGAAACAGCACGATTTTGATTCTACCCAGGATAAGTCCTGTCACTGCAGTCTGGCCCAAACTAATCCAGGCTCAAATACAAATTTAAAAAAAAATATACAGGTGGTAATTTAGGTTAAATATGAAAGTGAAATCCTGTTATACAAGGTACCCACGTGTGTCTTGGCCACTGATTATCAACAGGCAGGGAGGCAGCATTCAGGTCTTGAACTGGGAGAGCAGTAGGAGATGGTGGAGGTGGATGAAGAGCTTTACCAAAACAGCC
This sequence comes from Calyptomena viridis, assembly GCA_013390005.1. NCBI lineage: Eukaryota > Metazoa > Chordata > Aves > Passeriformes > Eurylaimidae > Calyptomena > Calyptomena viridis. Next base: position 96,092 of record WEIV01019456.1, on the reverse strand, counting down.
ACTGCACTTGTTCTTCTGTCAGAGACAGAGCAAAGATGTCCACATGAGAACCAGAGAGCACCAGTCCAGAAATCACACTCGGATGGAACACACAAACTGAGCTGGAAACAGAAAGCAGCACATTGCGGGGGTTCATTGGTGGTGGGAGGAATAATCACAGCCAAAGATTTGAGGGGAAGACACAGAAATCTGACTGTCCCCTTCTGTACCCTCCTGTCATCAATAGTAAGGCCATAAAGCCCCTTTCAAAGACTGTGCTCCAATTTTGAAGTTTGTTGCCTCTGGTTGGAATACTTTTCCTCTGCTGGATGGAAACCATCCTTTAATTGCTGGCCTGAATTTTCTCATGGTGGTTTGTTTCAATTTGTTTGGTTTGGTGCCAATATTGCCTATTAGCCTAAATAGTTTAGGTTTTATTTACCTCTCTACTTATTCCTTCAAGATACTTGGAGGTAACTCTTTCTCCCTCTCAGGCTTTGTTTTGCTGAGTTCAAGTCAAAGTCCTAATCCTCTTTAAGGATAGACTCTCCATACTTCTGATCATGCCATTACCTTTTCTCTGTGCTTGTTTTGATTTTCTTTGTCTTATTGGATCTTCTGGCATGTTTTTTACAATGAAGTAAAAATTATTTTTTACAATGAGATGAGGCCCTGGCACAGGCTGCCCAGAGAAGCTGTGGCTGCCCCATCCCTGGAAGTGTCCAAGGCCATGTTGGAGCAACCTGGGATAGTGGAAGGTGTCCCTGCTCATTGCAGGACATTGCAGGAATGAGGAGATCTTTAAAGGTCCCTTCCAACTCAAATTATTTTATGATTATATGTCCAGATAATTCCTGTCCAGTGCTTTGGAACAGGTAGTACTTAATTCATGCAGGAAATTCATGATTGATTGGAGATATGAGCACTAAGCACCTCAGAGTTAAGGCTAAAGGGTCTCCAAACTGCCTTGCTTACCCCGTCCCATTACCCTCATCCACCACTTCCTAAAATAAAGCAGAAAAAACCTGGCCAATGTCTCTGGAAATTAAAGCCAATGGAAAAATCAGGAATAAATCCCAAATAAGCCATTTACTTCAGCCGTATGAATACAAATATCAAACAAGTGTATCTAAAACATCAACAAATTATGATAAGTAGCTAAAACACAGAAGTTGTCATCACCATGTCTGGACAGAATTTTGACAAGTCCTCAGATAAATCTTCTCCATCTCCCTTTTCCACGCTATGTTGGTATTTTGAACAGAAATTCTCAAGTCAAAAGACATACATCAATTTTTAGTTCTAGCAAAAAAAATAAAACCAAACTAGACATACAAAGCAGATGCTTTTCTCTAAAGCTTTTTTACATAAAAGTCTATTCTTTCATCACAAAGTTGGTTTCAAAATTTTCTGAACAGTTCTAAACAGTATCAGTAAAAATGATTCCCAGTGGAGAGAGATTACAGGTGCATGTTACATCTGTTCATCTAACAGTGTACAAGTCCTTTAAAAATAATAAAAGGCTTCTGTTTAATTAGGGAGTGCCACCAAGAATTAGAGAGGGATCAGCTTCAAAGTTCAGCTTTGAAAATGTACTGTATTAAAGTAAGAAATATCAGTTATGTAAGGAGAGATGTTTATACATAGGATTCAATCCTATAAACTGAGCAGGTCTCAGTGCTGTACCAAAGTGACTTTTTGTCATGTCTCAGATCAACTACATCTTCAAGAAAATAATAATAAAAATGGCTCTAAGAAAACCAAAAAGATCTCATGGAATAGATTTTAGAGGATCCAAGAGGGAAAGACCCAACTTCGACAAATTCTCGATGCAGCTGATCTCAAGGTAGATATGTATTATTTAACAGCAATCAGGAGGCATCCACTTACAGAAGACGTAGCAATGATCTAAGTTTGCTAATAAGTTTGATAACTGTGCTACAGCAGAGCAGTTGCTGTAATAAAGAACTAAATGATCAAAGGTCTGGGAATGGAGAAATCTCCTAATACATCTCCAAAGACATCTCTAAAATACCGACAAACAAGAAATTTCTTTCTTTCTTTCTCCCCCATATAATGAATGCATTTTACAAGATTACTGATCTCCAAAATACCAACAAACAAGATGTTTCTTTTTTTTCCTCCCCCATATAATGAATGCATTTTACAAGATGACTGTCTTTTAATGTGTTTTCATTTCTCCAAGCATGCATGAGAAGAGGAGCAAGGAGAGACTGTGTCGTGTTCCCCAGTGTATTTTAGCACAAAGTAAAGTCAGTTTAGTTGCATAGCAAAGCAAGTGCCCAGAGAAATAGAACATTTAAAAAATGACACCACTTGAGACAGAAGGATAATTAGGCAACCTGAGTTGAAAGGACTTATTCCAGGTAATTCAGTGCAGCAGAGAGGTCTAGGATGCAGCACCAGAAATCTAAGTGGTTTGGAACCACTCCCCAAAACAGACTATTTAGTATTTGTTTAGGACATGGTGCCATAAGTTACAGCATTATGGCCTTGCACAGTTGTGTGTCCAAGCCCAACAAAACCAAGGTGAGCAAATGCAAACATCTGACCCCCAGACAGGAGCACTTCTGCTACACAAGATACTGAGTTACAAGTCTCAGAATAAAAAAGTACTCATGTTTTCACACTGAGACTACTAAATGTTGTGTCTGTGGTAATGAACGAGGAAGAAACAGAAGCAACATTTAAAAAGAGTAGCTTGTATTCTCATTTTCCTTTGCAAAGGGTGCCAAAAGTCACAACTGAAATTAAGACAATCTTTCATTGAACTTACTTTACTAATTTTTTAAAAATAGCATTAAAGCAGTACCTTTAGGCCAAACTTTTACAGAAAGACCAGCTATTGAATAGGATGATGTAACCAAAAATATTGGTCTTTGAAGGGATAAAAATCAGCTTTTGAAAACCATAGCTGCTTCTGCAGCTGCAGGGAGAACATTTTCTTCGTGTCAATTTATATTTAATTTCCTTCAGCTCAATAGCTGATTCATCCAAGTTCAGACACTGACGAGGAGTTGAGACGCAGGAGTGTTTGTTTTTTCTCTTGCAAATGGTGAGAGCAGACCAGCATTAAAGCACAATCCACTACATCTAAGTCCTCAAGGGACAAATAGTGAAAAAACATCAGATTGATTAACTCAGGGCATTTTTCCTTCGTCAATAATTTATCAAGTTTTGAAATACAAGATATTTACCTTTATGTTCTGATACATCCAGCAAACTTCACACAGCCTGAGCTGGCAAATAAAATGCCTTCATAAAACATGTAGTTCGTGATTTTGCTTGCATTACAATTTTCATCCAAAGCACTTTGTCATGAATCACAAATTAAAAACATCATCACAGTAATTGGAAAGATCAAGCAGCATATCCTGAGATGATGCAGGGCAAACAGGGACAAGCAGAAGTCCTGATGACAATGGGGAGGCTCTGTAGCTTTCACAGGTACCAGTGATTTAAGTCACCCCCCCTTTGCTCAACCCCCTTTGGTTGAGCTGGAGTTTAAGCCTTTTAGAGCAAAGTATGAGTTGATTTATTAAAGGGAATCTATTGTCTCCCAGTATCTTCCTTACAGATCTAGACAGCTTCTTAATCTGTATTAAGTTACATTATTATGTGTGTATGCAGTGCTTCACCCACCTGTTTCTCACAAACAAGTACCAAATGTCCAGTCCTGCTGGTGAAAACTGAGACTGGAACTCTCCCATGCATCACAAACTCCGTGCCACAAATGCAGAACAAGTTTTAAAACATACTATTTAAACCCAAACTTAGATACCTGGCACTTTAAGTAATTCTTGATTCAATTGATTCTCATAAGTAAGGAGGGAAAAAAAAGAGAGAGAGGATGAGGGTTCAAACATTGCCAGTAAGATGAAGCCTGTCCTACCAGTATGGCCATGTGGGACCTGTGTTAGAAACAAGTCATCTTGACTGGTACCTCTAAAGAGACACCATATTTAGAGCCATTTATACTCACAGAGCTTTATTTGATTATCATGGTCAATCGATCAGTACCTGTTTGTATCTCCCTGGAGTACAAATGCCTGTCAAAAAGTAGACAGTACTAATAAGCATTATTAAACATGTTCGCCTGTGGTTTCTAGTCACGCTCAATTTTGTTTCCAGTCATGTTGAATTTTGTTACCTGACCTTTTATCCTCATCAGCTGAGATAAAGATACTGTGCTGTCAAGTGAGAGTCAACTTTGCAGAGAGAATTCCAGTTTTGCATTATATTCTCAAGGTTTACAGATAGGTAGAAAACTAATTTTTTCAGAAAAAGACCAAAGCCTTCAGCCAAAGTATTTTATGGGACTTAAAATTTAGGTGTTGAATGGTTATGTTGTTGTTTACAAGTCTGGTCAGTCCATAGGCATCATGGAACACCATGGCTATGGGCTCCTCCCAGGAAAAGGAAGGCTTGTAGGGAAATCATTGGAGATGCAGCTTCACCAGCCCACAGAGAAGAACGTGAGCATAAACCATCCACAGAAATATATTCAAAGGAGTAACGCTTCCATTATCACCAAAAATGATGTTTTATATTCCTGGTGTAAAATAGATTTTTGCATGAGCTGGAATTGTGCCCTGCCACACTCCCTGCTCCTTGTGTCCCCAGGTGGCACATTGGAGCATGGATGACTTTCTGATCCTGCAAACGATATCCTAGTTATAAATAGCATTAATTAAAGACCCAGAGTCATGGTATGCAAGCAGACATCACTGATTACCCTGGACCTGCATAGTCTGCTCAGAGCAAAAACTCCCCTGAATCACCCAGGCTTCCAATAAAATCTCTAGGAAGAGGCACATTAAAAAAATTCAGCAAAGTGACAGGATTTATGGGAATAGCAGCAGACATTCCTCTGCATGCAGATGATTCCAAAAGGTCTGTACTTAGAGAAAATAATAAGGACAGGCAAAAACACCCCTCCTGTTTTATCTACATTCTAACTCTAAGTCCTTCAAAGGCTTAGACTGATGGTTCACTTCTCTAAATGGGGCTTTTCAAATTGCTGCATTCTGCCCCTAATCCTGCAGCCAGCCATTCCTGCTGGCAGGTTTCCAGCAGCCCCCAAGTAGGGGAGGATCTGGATTTTACCACTGACTAGTCACCAGCTGAAGCTTGGGCCATATGAATGGGGCCCCCTCTGACAGCCTTATTAACACAAATGATTTTTATTCTGCATGCCTGGGTAAGCCATGGGCACATGCCTGCAAGATCAAGGCCTTGGTCATTAATAACTTGGGCAATCATTTCACCTAGAAGCCACACTCTATCTACACAGAAATCTTTCCGGGAATCTGGTGAAAAGATTGATGAAAATTAAACATCTACTTAGTGAAGCTGAAGTAACCAATATATGATTAATACTTTCCAATTATATTTCAGTACAGTACATTGCTGAGTTTGTTATTACCTGCACTCTTAACACTCCATCTGCAGTGTTAAATCCATCTGTTGCTGAAAATATGACTATATCTTCAAGGGTTTCTGAATCATCATGCTGGTACCTTTTAACATAATTATAATGAAGAGCGATATTCATTATCCAGCGGAAATTAGAAACCTATAAATATGAGGGGAGGGGAACAAGGGAAGAGCTGAGGTCCAGCATTGCCCACTGTCTCAATTGATCATGTTGGCTGCTGCCACTTGAAATATTGCTCTGAGTCTGGGTTTAGCACCACCAGTTCCCTGGTTTTACTGGTTTCACTAAGGCCTCCCAAGGGGACCTGGTCCCTCAGCTTTATTCTGCCAGAAGGAGGTGGGCAAGGGAAGTTTTTCATGACTGGCATCCACGTCAGGGTATGGAGACAGCACAGACACAAAGAGTGTGTGCCATGGCCAAAGCTTCTGGTGGGATAGGACCTCAAGCCTTGGGAATTCTTCACCTGTTTGAGGAGGAACCTGACCTGTGCTGAACCAGATGTCTTTACCACGTAGGTTGTCACATGCTGAGATGGCAGAAGAAAGGCTCCACTCATTTCTACCTTTGAGAAGTATTTAAAGGAGAAGGTGCTGTTCCTAAACACTTGGATAAATTAACAGAATAAATATATAATATTTTTAAACATATATCTTTGATGTTAAAGAAACACCCTCTTTAATACAGCAACAGCTGGTTTAAATGTGCCTGCAGGTAACAGAAGGGAAAGCTTATGCCACAGTCTTCCCTGATCTGTGCTCCTGTCTACCTCTTTCCCTCTGCTCTGTTAGGATTTGTCCTCATAAAATCACAAGGCTCCTTTTTAAAACAGTTTGTTTTAAAATATGAATCTTCAGACACCATCACACAGTCATGGATAAGATATAGCCTTCTCTTCCCCCCCACATTCCACTGAGGGTCTATTTTTGAGACTCTGGGTAGTAATCAGCTGTGGAGAATTTTAGAGGAAGAATCCAAATAAACTGATTGCAAAAGCTTGCAAACAAAGCTCCTTCCATCTTGGCAAGTCCATGCAGATCAATGAAACTGGACAGAGGAGGTTTATTAACTAGAAAAAACCTTCAGATCCTCATTGGGAGCATGAAGGAGGTGTTTCATTTGCTGCATCCAGAGGGACCCTACGAGGATCCAACAACTCCACAGTGAACCTGCCAGCAGTTTGGGCCTGGAAAAAGTTCTATGACACTCAGCAGAACGCTCAGCTTTTGGAACAGGAGGACTCTTCCTCCCCCAGGTTCTGTGCAGATTTAAAACTTGAAATGTTTGTCAGCTGATGGTAAAACACAGCCACTCAATTGAGTAAAACCATAAGCAGATAATGGGTAGTTTATTTCATCTCTCAGGGCCTCTAGCTCCAGTGAGGATGATCTGCCTCTCCCAGGAAGATTTTATGTTTCTACATCCCAGTCCTGCCATCCTCTGTTAGATAACAAGGATAATGCAGTGCCCTTAGGAAACCACAGACTGTCCATAGGGCATAAACTTATGAAGAATGTTACCTCTTTCTTAGGAGAAATTCCTGCCTTCTGGTGTGGAAGATGGACAAAAAAGTACAAGAACAATGCTACCTGTCTGTCCAAGGCTCTTGAGTCAGAAGTGAAGCTGCTGTGCCTTCTCAGCAATAGAAGAGGACAGGGGTGATTTCCTCTTTGACACCAAAAGCAGGGGGTAAGTGGAGTGTTATCCCACTGTGGTGGTTTTTGAGGCTCATGGATTGCTGGAATCAAGCTTTCTTATGTCTGAAAGAAATCCACAAGGTTAATAGCCAGAGGCACACAGTGATTTTGAGAAAGACAAGAACAACATGAAGGAAAAGCCCCACTGTAGATGAGTTGCAACATTTCTACAGAAGAGAAAATGGGCTCCGGGTTTTAAAATAATCCTTAAAAAAACCCGTAGCAATTAAAGCTACTGAGCTGACTGAAGAAGCTTCAGTATTGCCTTCCTCTTACCAAGCTTTTATTGCTATTCTTTGGAATACAATTGGTGATAATTTTCTATTTGGAGCCTGACACAAATCTTGCAAGTTACTAGAGCTGCTTGGAAAAAAAAAAAAAGGATAGGTTCAGCTTTATTTCTTCCCATAAACAATTTGCTATTGGAAGCAGTGAAGTCTCTCGAACACTTCCAAGACTTCAACTGCCTATTCTATAATAATCCTTTCCTGTGGTTGCATGTTCTTCACTACAAGTAACTCTCACTTTTTTCCTGCTCTCCTACTGTTCTGGACAAATTGGTCTTAGGGCAGAGTTTAACCATTTAGCTGAAGAATATCACCTTAAGCATTAAAGACTTTACACAGCACACTCAAAATTCTCCCTCCACAAATATTAATTTAATACTTGCAGGAATTTTGCTGATCCACTTAACCTACCTGGGATTTTAGTATTTGCTAAAACACTTAACAAAGAATGCATGAACACATGCAAACCCCAGATGGAATAAATTTGATGAATAATTCTCATTTGTGGAGAAAATGCTTGCCTGGCTCCTTTCAAGGAATGCAAGCACCTTGAACAAGCTTTATGCTCTGACTTTAGCAAGGCCTTGCTTACTAAATGGTAAAATACAAAAATATTTCTAAACTATAAAAGTAGTCAGGCAATAAATATGTGGAACAAGCTGCAGGGCTTATTGTACAACAAAGGAATTGACAAATCTGGATTTTTCAAGCATTGGCATGAAAAGATCTCACCAAGGTAGAAAACACTTTGTAGAGTGAACTTTCCTGCCAGATATGTTGAAGTGCTGGCAGGGAACAGAAATACCAGTGCAGGGTACAGCTCACAATTTTCATTTGGTAGTGAATGAAGTGAAATTATGAGTTTGACTGGTTTGGCACAGAAACTGCAAATCTCTTACTCTGCAGAGAGTCAGAAGTGATCACACTCTGTCTGCCATGGGGAACATGCACCCAAGCAGCTTATGCAGGGCTTTGAAATCCATTGTTCATTATCAAAAAGAAAAATACTTACATTGCTGGAAAGCACTGTTGTCCACACGGGACAAATTTCAGTGAAACACCAAGAAAATTTAGATTTCAACAAACATTATTTGAACTCTCAGCATCTTTTTTTGAAAGCAGAACTTTTAAAAAAATTATAATAATAATTGCAAATCATGTCTAATACATTTCTTGTTTACCTGAAGTATGTCAGGAATAGCAGGACTTGTTTTCCCTGGTTGGTCTTTAGGCTGCAAAAATTAGCTTCCTCACTCTGTAAAAATTAGTATAAGGGAAAAATAAATGTTAGATCTTTTCCCTATCACCTTATAAAGTGTAATTCAGCTCGACAGCTTCATATGTACATGGGAGAAGTGAGAGAAACAAAACACTAACAGCACACACGAGTTGATTGTCTGGAGATTGGGTCTCTGGAGGGAGGAGTTGACACCCTGTGATGATACAAGTTTCTTTAACAAGTAGTGTAGTTCCAGGCTCCCTCTGGCTCATGTAACACAGGAATCAGTCTTAAAGATGGCTGAAAAGTATGGAAATTCAGCATATGGAATCTGACCACTGACTGATCCCACTCTGCCAGTACCAGCTCAGTTCTCCCCTCAATTCATAAAAATTCTCTTTCAGTGTTGTTTTTTCCAGTGTCTTGATATTTCTGTTCCTTTTCTTTATTTGTTTAAGTGTTGCAAAGAAACAAATTGAATCAACATACCTAAACAAAATAAGAAAAATAAGAAGTCAATTGTCCTTTTTGCTTTTGTTTTCACCTGTTTTAATATTGGTGAAAATCTTGAGCAACTCTGTTGATTTTAATCAAGTCATTCATGTAAAACAGGAACTGGACATGAGATGCATCCTGTTATTACAGATAAGCAGCTCCAGCCATCTCATTCCTGCACCATTCCCTATTATGCAATAATGTGAGTGGCTTTCAAATATTGTAAGTGTTATGTCATCATAGAAAAAAGAAGAAAAAAAAAAGCTGTACTTATTTGAGCATCAAAGATTGAGAGGTTCTTAACTATCAGATAAAATGAATTTAGATGAGTCCTGAAAAAATCTCTTCTCCAAATTGTAACTAGTAGATAAGGTTGCAGAAGAGATCCCCTTGCAAGCACATTGACACAGGGATGTCTTAAAAATACAAGGTCCATCACAGGTAATTTTAGCCATCCATTTGCTGGTTTTCTCCTATTACTGCTCTGCTAATTCCAGCCCAAGGGAACCCCATTCATCACACCAGGGGAGCAATAGCAGCAATAGCTGCATTGTCAGCTGTGTAGACAACTTAACCCCAGCTCCCAAACCTTAGTCACAGAATCACTGAATTGTTTAAGTTGGAAAAGGTCTTTAAGATCATCAAGTCCAACCGTGAACCCATCACTGCCAAGGCCACCACTAGTCACTCCTGAGCAGTAGCAGAGGACTGTCACCTCCCCAGGCTGCAACACTCTGCTTGGCCCATCTGCAGTGGATTCCTTGACCACCACCCCAGCACTCATTGGCTCGGTTGTTTTAGCAAGAGTGTAATAGTCACTTGAATAAAATCCATAAATAAAACATCAAGGTGTTTCAGTAAGAACCATATTCTCTTTTGCAAACTTGAAGTTGACACTGCTCACCAGGAGTGGTAAGTTGTCATCTGTCAGGGATGGCAATAGGAAACCATTACCTAATGGGAAACCAGTGCCCAATGCTTTGCCTTCCATCACATATTCTTAAAACACATATTCCTTGGTCATGTCTCTCATTGAGCTGGAAATAGGCAACTGCATCCTCAATGTTTTCAAACTTGAGGCTTTGCCTCCTGTTATATAAATGCAGAAAGGGAGTTACCATGTGCTCTTTCTATCAACACAAATTACCAATAACATTTTCAGATTTAAGTAGATGAGACACACGTCTTCTGTTCACTGTGTAAAGGCTGGATCCACTTAAAACCAACAGGAGCCTTTTCATTCACTTCAGTGAACTTTAGATCATGTTCCAAAGAAGTGACATGATTATTTTTTCACCCTCAAATATACATTGGGCCATTCTTAGTAACCAGCCTGAAGTCTGCAGACTCTTGCTCAGAAATTCCAAGAGATGCAAACATCTTATTTTTTTTTTCAGAAGAATTTCTATTATTTTTTCTGGAATACATGCAAAATAATCAAACCTTGCCTAGGAAGATTATGAAGGTAAGTTTTACAAGAGAAATTGTGCTTATATTTTGCAGGCATTGCATCCCATAGTTTAACTCCTATCTGACACAACATGCCTTGCACTGTGATCCATCCACGTTGGGGACCTTCCATCAGCAGGAGCTGTACAGGATTCAGGTTAGCAGCAACAGCAGTCTATAGAGTATCACAGAATTATTAAGGTTGGAAAAGACCTCCAAGATCATCAAGTCCAACTTTCAACTCAGTAGCCCCATGCACACTAAATCATGTCATAAAATGCCACATCTCGTTTTTAAACAGTTCCAGGGATGATGACTTCACCACTTCCCTAGGGAGCCTCTTCCAGTGCTTAACTATTCTTTCAGTGAAGAATTTTTTCCTAATATCCAACCTGAACCTTCCCTGGGACAACTTGAAGTCATTTCCCTTTGTCCCATGTATTCTACATTACAGAGCATGGACATTCTACAGCATATACACCTGTTTATAAAAACTGAAGACTGATGACAAGGATTTGCATTGCTTTTCACAAAGAGCTACACAGCAAAATACAAGATGCCAAATCCTCTCTTGCCTCCAATGTAAAAGGTTGATTTGGGGAAGGGAGATTTTATAATGTTTATTTGAGCTGGAGGAACTCCCCCGTTACCACATCAATGAATGTTGAGTCTAATACCACAACACTTCCCTGTATCAAGGGAATTGTCATGGAAGCAGGTGAGGAAGTGACAGCTTTCCCCACAGAGCCAGACTACCTGCTGTGTGCCAGGTCTGCACAAGCTCTGAGTCCTTACAGACCAATATGTTAACCAGGAAATTTCACCTTTGGAGTAGAAACATAATCCAAAAAGAGAAAGAACCAAAAAAATGTTCAAACAGCCATCAAACTGGTAGATTTAAAAACATACATGTTTGGGTTTTTTTACTTCTGCCTATTTAATCACCTATATTGTGAGTAGGAAAAGGTGCTAGATTAGAGTAACAATAAAGGACTGAACTATTCCCCTTCTCTTCCCACCCAAAACCTTCTCCAAGTACTTTTCCACTTTAAATTCAAGCAGAGGGTATATATTTTCATAAAAATACACTTAAAAGAAATACTGCTGTATGTAGCACTACCTCTGGAGTACTTTTAGCAGAGTACATTTTAAGTGAAAGATTTCTTCTCAGCAAGTTTCCAGAAGTATGTGCATATGAAGTATCCACTGGATTTGTGGTGTTCCAAAACCACAGAAATCATCATTTTGTAACAGACTGACTGCCCAGTCACATTCTCTCAGAGTAATTAAGCAGGCAAAAAGACCTCGAGATCACAGTGTGTCCTTCTGTTCTCACTCTAGATGCTGAAATTCTCTTGACTTGTGGAAATGTTGCTAGATTTTATTTTGCAAGTCATCAAAGAACACGGAGATTCTTAAAATAAAAATCATCAAAAGAAGCCCAGAAAAGCGCCTCGTATTTAAAGGTTCTACACATACAAGAGTCTCCAGATTCACACTTGAATTTTCCACATCCCAAAAGATGTTTGGGTACCTAAATTCCTTTTTGCCTAGAGGAGGTAATGCAAAAACATTTGGAAGGATGGGCCTTTAAGTGTGTGTGAGAACTGTGACTTCAGTGGTGCAGCTGGATGGAGCAGCAACACTGCAGGTACAAGTGGGAACAAGCCAGACCCACTATCATTTACTTCCTGAAATTCCAGGCATTTCAATGCTTAAAAACCTGTGAGCAATAAAGTGTCTTATTTAACCCTCAGAAGCTTTCGGTTTATCCTTCAGCAGTCTGAAGGTTTGACTATTGCTAAGAAGACAAAAGTAAATCTCATTTGCAGTGAGGTGACTCCATGAGCAGAATTAGTGCCAGTAGAGAAGAACCATGTCCGAGGTGTATTTTGAAAAACACTCATCAGGCTTCAAAGAGCCACCATTCCACTGTCCCCAATGTACCTGCACAGACATATTAACATGTACTCAAAAGCACTGTGAGCTCACACACTGAAGCAGGATCATATATAACCTTTCAAACCCGTGTTCCACACAACCTTGGGAGCTTCGGTCTTCACACTTCTTTTGAAAAATGGACTGCAACAAGAGAACTGCTCATGAACACATTATCAGTTGCTTGAAACTCAGCCTAGCAAAACAAGCAAAACAAACACTCCCTGAAAGATTAATATAGCATTTACTGACTGGCAAGCTTGCTTTGGATGTAGAGCAGCAGTCCTGACTGCAGACAGCCCGGCTCCATGACTTCATAGACCTGTCTCCCCACATGAGACATGTCAGGAGGCAGGTACCAATTCTCAGATCACAGAGATCCTGCTGAGTGAGGGATGTCCTGGTCTGTGCACAGCTCTCCAGGTGGGTGAACTATCCCTGTAGCAGGGGGTTAGCAATGTTAAACATTACTTTTTCCCTTCAGCGTTTCTGCATCTTGAACCACGGCGGTTAAATGCACAAGGATGAGCTGATGAGCTTCTAAGACAAACAGAGACACAAATGCAGCTTCACGTTGTGTTTGTAATATCTCCCTTTATCGGGACATAAGTCCAAACATTTTCTGTTTACAAATAAGAAAGCCCAGCAGTCTTTTGCATACATATTAGCAAGGGCATGGGAATTCCCAAAGACAGGCGTGTGCCCACACGTGGGTGTGTGTATATATAGACATCAAGCAACTCTTAGATGCATCAACAAGTTACTGGGATAATGCTAAAGAATTAACAGTTAAACACAACAATTATCTTCTAAGCTTTGCCTCAGACAGTCAATAATCTTGTCCCAGTTGATGTGGCTGGCAAAACTCCCATTCCAAAGGGCAGGACTCTCCGTTAACCTCTCGAACAACTGCACAAAGAAGGGTGATATCTGACATAGTGTGGAAGCACAGAGCATTCAAATAATAAATTTCCCATATTTTGGCACTTGTTTTTTATTAGTGATGTCAGTCAAATGTAGGAAGACATGGCATGAATGGTAAGCCCTTGGAGACTTCTAAAGTTCAGCTTGCACCCATTCATCCTCCATGGATTCTGAATGGGAAAGATGCACATACCCTCCAGAGGGGAGAAAACCCATGGGGTGTTCAAAATTCACAAAAGTAACTTGTTTGTGTGTAAAAGTGGCCATAGCTACTTCTGATGAAGACTGAGCTAGCAGGCAAAAATAAACAAACCTCCCCAAACAACACATTAGCAAGCTACCCTCCTCTACTTTTTATAAATAAAATAAATTCAATTCAGATTTTTCTAGTTACCTTTTCTTTTGCTTGATTTTTTCAGATATTCAGATAAATGCTAATTCTTCCCTGCCACTATTTGACCTAAAGCAGCAAAAAATGTCTCCAAAGCCATGATCCGTGCAGGCAGACTGTACATTAAATGAAGGCTGAGATGCTTCTGCCCTCACTGTCAGATGTGCCAAGCAATTCATGGAATTCCAGAGGCATTTGTCCAATGAGAAGAACACTTGACTCCAACTTCCTGATCTGTGCATGAGGAACAAGTATTTCTATGACAGGCTCCAGTTCACTAAACCTGAAAGCAGAGGATTTATTGCTTACAGGATCAAGAAGCCTCTCCTTTGATCATTTCTACAGTGGTCTGTGAATGAGTGCATTCAGAGCCCAGCTCCAGCACACTGAAATATTCATGGAAGCAGCCAAGAACAATACACGGAACGCTCGGTGCAGAGCAGATCCTCTGCAGGGGAACATCACAAGGCAACTTGATTGACTTCAGTTGGAAAAACAACAGTTTACACAAGCTAAGAATATTACCTTTTTGCACATTGAGCTCTTCTTTGTAAACAGTGCTGTAATACACATCTGTGAGCCAGATAGTAAACACTTTAGATAAATCTCTAGAAGCTCTACGTGCTCTCTCAGACTTTCAGTTGTAGAGCAGAAGCCAGAAGTCAGTGTTGATTACATCTGAGTAGCAACTAACTATTATAAATATCAAAGTCACACACCTTTGGACAATTTCTTTAAGCTCTTTGTTATGTTTCTGAAGAGCTCTCTTAAGATCTCTGCTTAGTTTATTCTGTGGTACCTACACACACCTGGTGCTTCAGAAGGGCTGGATATACACACAGGGGCTTGAAACATCAAATAGGACTGCCAGAACATTCCTTTCTCCTGTAAATCAAATGGACAGCTCCATGATGCCCACAGCAATATTTCCTCATGATCCAACCCCTCATTCCGCCATGGCTTGTCCCAGAACTAGGTCAGCACCTGCAAATTATTGGCAAGGAATCATTCATGCAGACCAAGCCCCTGTGGTTTTAAGTTGTAGGAAAGTCCCAGTCAACTGGAGTTACCCAAGGACATCAATGGTTGTTGAGGATTTTTGTTTGACACTTGGCTAAGGTGTAGTTCTGAAGTGCTCTTCTCTAATAGCTACCACAACGAACAGCTGAGGGTTTTCAGGACATAAAAAATGAGGTAGTGGACAACTTCCAACAAAGGTGAGCTTTTGAAAACCCCAGGTGACAAAAAGGACAAGGAAAATAATCACCTCCAACTTAGTATTAAAACATAAAAGAAGGCACTCCCTTAAAAAACAATTTTTCATTGATTCAATGCAACTTACTGGGCTTAAAATTTAAGCTACATTATCACAACTGAGCTCCCACCTGTAAGTTCTCAGCCTCACACTGTCTTCTTCCAAAAATGGTGAGCCATTATCAGTATATTTAACTTCTTAGTGGCAATCAAACTGTTTTTTAAGATAAATGGTACTAACAATCTGGTAAAGAAAAAAAAGTCATTATTTTATGAGCCAAATCCTACAGTAGTAACTCAGAAGGCACCTGAAATTTTCCTTACATAAGTACTGTAGGCTTGAACTCATGTTAAAACAATCTCAACAACATTTTATTAGAATAACTTTCATGTTAAAACTTTATCCAATCATTTAAGCAGCAGTAATTGAAGATAGGAAATAAAGAGGAAAAAATTGCTTTTGTACAAGTTATTCTATTAAGGACTGGAATATTAATGTTATTGGGTACATGAAATCTGTGCAACCATGGAAACCATTGCACAGGATCCATTCAGCCTCCAAAGCTGAGCTGTGGCCTATGGTTGCTATGAGAGGATATAGCACACACCCCTCAGCAGTTCTTGTTAGAAAGTTCTATTGTGCATTTGTCTGCACTTCATCTCAGCATAAAGCTATTTGTGGAATGGAGGTTAAGGAAAGGGTTCTGAAATCTGAAAACATACCTTTCAGATCAATCTTGGAAATCAGATGCTATTTCACAACAGTTGGGGCTTATTTGTGACAATTTAACTGATGTCTTCCCTTGCTCTGAAAAGATAAAAAAAGGGTGTAATGAATTTGACTTGGAGAAGTTAGGGATTATTTTATATTCCAGAAGCATATAAGTATCCTTTTCAAGCTCATCCTTAGTCCACTCTTGCTACAGACCACCTGCAGAAATCAGTGATAAGAAAACCTCCCCCCCAGATTCTGTTGTGTTTTTTGTTTTTTTTTTTTTTAAATTAAATTGCAAAATTTAAAGGAAAAATATAAATGGAAATCTTCTGAAACACAGGAAACTCAAAACTGTAGCTATAATTTAATCTATTATCTTTTCTAATTGCAAGAACAATAGCACTAGGAACAATTAAATGGCAAATAAAAACATCTTGACATACCATGAAAAAAGGCTGAAAATCAAACAGAAGTTTTCTGAGAGGTTTATGAACTCTCATTTGAGGGAATGACATCTGCTAGCAGGATGGGTTGGGATAAAACATTCCCTGTGAAAAACATGGAACTTACCTAAACCAACACTTGCATTTTTGCTTAAAATGACTTATTAATTCTTCAAAGTCAATGATCTCTGCACCAGCTCCTCTGGCAACAGCTCTCCCCACACTAACTTTCTATGCCCAATGTGCTGTCCTCAAACTCCCTCATCCCTCTCATCATCAGAATGATCCCATACCCGAAGCTTTCATTTTGCAACTTTCTGAGTCACTGTCTCATTTAAAACTTCTCTTCCTACCTTGCAGGACCGACTCTCTTTGGGAAGATGGAGCCGTAGTTTGGTCTCTGTACCGAACACCATCTGTCCCCTCCCTGTGCTGATGCCTCTGTTCCCCAAGACAAGTTTTGCTGCTTCTACATATGCAAGATACACCAGAAATACCAGAATATCCAACTTGAGAAAACTGAGCAGAGCTTCGATCTTCCAAGCCCAGGTGCCTCCTTTAATGTGGTGGAAGTGCTCGTTTTTAGACAGGCTAACGCTTCAGTGTTCATGTCTGGGAACTAACAGCCAGGAGCAGCCTTTCTGCTCAAGGAAGGCTGGGAATTGCTTCCAGCTTTACTGTTCTCAGAAGGAGTTTTGATTCGTGTTTCATTTTAAAGTCTATAAAAAAGCGACCCAGTTTCCTCCAAGCTGTTGCAGGCTCGTCTTGCTCTGTGTCACTCTGGCCTGGTGGCCACGGCCGAGCAGCTCGCAGGTGTTGCAGGGTGTTAGAGCACTGCAGGTCAGTAGTTCCCCTGGCAAGCATTCAACAGATGGAGATCACTCCCCTGGCACCCAGACACGCTGAGGTTGCTCCGCACAGAGAGGAGCAGAGAAGAAATACTGTACAATAAAATCTGAGGAGTTCGAAGCTGTTTACCTGAAGATGTTAAAAACCATACACACAGCACCAAAAATGCTTATTCAGTTGTGTCAGTATCTGCAAAATCACAGAACTTTGTAAATTCTTAACTTGGAAAGCAGATGTCAGAGCATCCTTCTTCCTTCACTTTTGTGTAGTGGACAATTATTTTGGAAGACTGAAGCTCCATGCTCCAAGCACAGTGCAAGACTCGTGTGTCCTGCCAAAGTGATCCAAATCTCCTTTGCACCACTTATGTCAAGCCTGGTTCACAGAGAGTGGTGCCACATCCACAGAGGATGTTGCATCTCCTTAGGAAAGTTTTCTCTAAAATTCCTCAGTGCCTCCTTTTTTCACGTATGACTTTTCCAAGTGTGATTGTGACACCTACTCCTGCATCACGCTTCACTCTTATCAAGTAAAACTAATGGTCCTTAAATGCTTTCATAAAACCACTGTTGGAAAATTCTGAATAAGAAGTACCAAGTAAATGCTCAGCTTCTGATTTACAACAGGTAGCAAATCCCTCAGCCTGGGCATTTGCCTATAATTTACAAAATAAACATTCTTAGGAAAAGCAGAAGTTATGAATATGCAGAAGGCAGCAGAGAGAAGGACAGAGTACTCTGGCTCAAACAGTCCAGTCATGAACCACTGGAGAGACTGTGGGCCCTATTTTGGGCTTACCTCTGTTGTCTTCTCCAAGGAATCATGTTAAAAGGCTCCCAGGCATTATGAATCCAGCTGTCCACTACTGGTTCATCAGATTTTTAGCTTTGGGATAATACACACCACAGTGCTCACTTTAAGGCAAACACAGCACCAGACAGGTGTCTCATGGATGGTAAGGACAAAAAGGATCACCCCCCTCACCCAGGATCAGCATTATTTCAGAGACAGCTCAGCTGAAGCTTCTGTTTGCAGCACGTTACCAGCTATAGCCTTAAGATTTTCTGAGTGTGAATTACTGTGGTGACATGTTAAAGCAGAGGGAAATGGCAGTGACCTGCAAGATACTGTTTGTAAGTGTGTTAACCCTTTCATACCCATTCATCAGCATTTCTCATGGCTAAAAGCACATGGTACAGGTCACTGGGCACCTTGCTTTAAGTAAGTCTTTGGAATTTTGGCCCATTGAGAAATACAAGGAAAAATACTTTAAAGTCAAAAAAATAAGGAACATAAAATTTAAACCAGGGGCTATTTTTATTATTCACATATTTTTAGTAACATTTTTTCTATATTTTCACCAAGATGATATCATTAAAAAAAAAAGAAAAAAGATTTTGAGAGAGAATCTTTCATGTTTAGAGACAGAACAAGTCCCTGTATTTCTACATTACTGCTTAAGCCATATGGAGACCTTTCCTTGCTTTCTGATTTACCCAATAAAAGCCAGCAGACTTCCTTACAGCAGTAAGTAAATCTCCATTCTGGATGGTAAGATGTCCTTTCTACTGAAGTAAAAGTTACTTTTTCCTATTGGATAAAGGTTTTCATCTGCTTCCAGTATTAGAATTTTGCATCTAGTTGGGATTTGGTCATGCATTTATATTTTAATGGCTAAGTTCTAACACTCTTGGAAATAATGCATGTTCTAAACTTCAAACCAATATGTAGGTATGGCAATTTCTAGATCTGACCTAGGTTCAGGTAACCCCATCTCTTATCCCTGCTATGTCCTATACATATCCTTGAGTCCTCAGAGCTATGGAGTAATATGGAATATTAGTCACAATAACTTAGAATTTAGGCCAACACAGTCTTGCCTATAAAGCATCTTATAAATGTGATATATTTACATGTGATAGATTGATGTACTATATAAAACACATTAGCTCTTACTGTATTTAATAAATGCTGAGAGCTAGCAATATCAAGATAGATTTATGATTTCCCCATCCTTTGTTTTACCAATGATAATCAAAAAAGACTGCTTGATTTAGACCATTTAACTAAATTTTTGTTCATTGTGCACTTAATGTACATTTTAGTATATTTTTCATTACCTTGAGCAAAATTGTAAAGGTGCAGACACACACACAAATCAAAAAGTTGCCTGACTGCTTATTGTATCTTTTTAGAAACATGTTGGTATATCTCTATTCTGGAGAACATTTCACAGTTCAGTGATGGAAAATAGTATGCACTTCATTTGTGCATGTACTAATTTTAGATTAAGCAGGACCACATAAATCCTCCTGAAAAATGATGCAATTAAGCCAGACCTATTTGTAAAAAGGACAACATGTGGCTGTAATTATAATGGCAAAGCATTCGGTAACACATTGACTTATTAGTGTGCTAAGAGGAGTTTGTGCAACATGCTGAGTAAGTCTTTACAGGAATAAATCTTAATATTCCCCCAAAAGCCATTAAAAACAATCCTCTGTTGCATTTCTGATCAACTTCCACGGCGATTTGCCCTTTCAAAATGGTCACTTTCATTGTAAGCAAAGCAGTCAGAGTGTGCTGTGCCTACTGCTACAGTGGGAGTAGCTCTAGGTACTCAATTAGGTTTCTTTCCAAGCAAAACTATCGCCCAAGAGTGACTGATTTGCTGGCATGTGCACCAAAGCTCTCAAATGTATCTTTGAGGTGACCAATAATCTGTAAAGATTTACATTGCTCATACTTCATGATGCTGTTGCTGTTTAAATGAGGATTTAGATTCCTCAGCACATTTCTAAACCCGTGGCAGCCCCACAAGAGCAACTGTGGCCTTCACCACCACAACCTGTGGGAAACACTGGCTGTGCACTGCCCTGTCCCTGTCCATGACCACAGAGATAATGCCCACTGTGATGCCAAGGAAGGGAACAAGTTAAGCTTAAGACCATTTTTTGCTGTTTATAGCCAAACTCACAGCCATAGAAATCTGCACTGTTGTTTAAGCATTCCTGCTTTGTCCTGCCCATAGGTCCCATTTTCCCTTGTGATAAACTGATATATGGGAAGGATTTTGCACTCTTGAGACGTACCTGTCAGGGCAAATAGAACAGACACAAGTGTCCTAGGAAGGAAAACTGGGCCAACCCATTTAGGATGTTCCCTGGCATATAAAGCAGGACTTGTGGGAGTCTCTATTTTTCATATTCAGCAAAGGCCACTGCAAGCTCAGGTCCACAAAGTGGGGACTGAAGGTGAGTTTGGGCACAAGCATAGGCTCAGGTACATGTTCAAAGTTCAGTACATACATACCAGGGCTTTTCACACAATGGTCCTTCTACCACCTCCTTCACATCCAAATGTTTGTGTGTGGTGGGTACAGGAGGAGATGTGACAACCTCAGGACTCAAGGCCACCAGATAGGCCAGTAATGATAAGGCTCTTTCCAGCCCAGCCATAGAAGTTTGGCTGCTATGTGCAGCAAGGATTTAATTTATTGTTAATCTTTCACTCTCAAATTTTACTTATGGATGCTGTGGATGATAATCTGGGAGAATGATATAGTTTTGCCAATCACCTGTGAACTATTTAAAGATAAAAGAAAATTAATGTACTTTTTTTTCTTTCAACGCCCATTCTTTCTGATTTGCTGCTTTATTCCCCAACATAACAGGAAAATCTTATTTTCATAGTTGCATGCCTTTATCTGAAGTAGATCAGAAAACCCCTCTCATCTCCAAAGGGCTCATTGCCTTCAGAATTAAGACACTGACTCAGTTGTTTCTTCAGTTCCAGAGACCTTTCTTCCCCTATTAGCTGGGGGCTTGGTTCTTTCACAGGAGAACATGTAATATAAACATAATCAGCCCTTTCACATAATGTAGCTCTTTGCTTCAGCAGGAGCTTCCTTACTTTGAGATATTTTTTTTTCTGATATGCTCCAGCTAAAGTAAAATCAATCCATAGGAAGGAAAAAAATACGAAAGGCCTTCAAATGCTAACATCCATTGAAATACCACTAAAAGTGCACCTGTGTCTTGTCATTTCAAAATTAATGTAAGGCAAGGTATGTGATCTCTTGGGTAATTAATTCAGCCCTCTCGGATTCCGCTTTCCCCTCACATTAATTAGCACAGAAAATACTCACACAGACAAACAGACAAAATAGCCACAGGACTCCCATGTGGAGCAAAGCACTTGCAGAAGGAGAAGGGGCAAAGCTCTGCCTTGGTGGTTTAAACACCTGAGTGCCTGAAGCATGCAGGTGTGAGGGAAATGCTGCAGAAGTGATGCAAGCCTTCAAAAATGCCATCACAATTTGTCTGAAAATTCAAAATCCTCATTAGTTGTATGAATAATTTATCAGCTGCCACACCAGGCAGGGAAGGGACACTTTTGTTGTGCACTCAACTAGCAATGAGGTCAGTTACCACCAAACAGGGGAGGGAGAAGCAAAAAGTTTCTGAAAAACAGAAATTCACTCTCAAAGTGGTCATTTCTTGCCAGAACTTTTACAGAGATATCATAAAGAGACCAGTCACAGAGGCACAGAGTGTCCCTTCCAAGGACTGCTCAAAGCAGTTAATGCACTTTAAAGAATTGCACTGACTTTAATCCACCTTTTATTTGGTTTAAATAACAGGTATGGTGTGTGCAGGATTAAAAAAACCCCCAAAAATCCAGTATTAGTAGTTTAACATTTTCAAGAATGGATTTTAAATTAACTTGAGAAAGTTTGAAAGTACTGTAAGGAATAAATGTTGCTTTTAATCTTTCAAAGCCCAAACTGTAGCATTCCTGTTATCTTCTCCTGCCAAGTGTAAGCAGTGTACAGGTCTTTAGGCACCCAGCAGTGTTTGTTGGAAGGGCAATGAAAGAGGGAATGGCAAAAGCCTGCCAAAAGGAAAATCAAAGCCATACCTGCAAGCTCCAATACAGTTCTAGGAATCCCTTCAGACTTTTCCTTTTCATGTGTATGAAACTGAAACTTTTCAAAATGCTGGCGTGGTTCCTTGTAATAATTTTTACTTCTGAAAAACCTAAGCAACTTGGAGGGATGAGAGAGATGAAGAAAGGAGGAGGAAAGATGGGGTTAAATAAGAAAAAAAGGGGGGAACAAGGGGAAGAAGCAGCATTAAATGCAATTGGATCGTCCCAAAGCAGCCTCTTCGGAGGAAAAGAGCCCTAAAATGCAAGAAATCTGTCTAACCCTCTAACTATTCCCACTCAAGCTGCCCCGAAGTCACAGATGTTACTGATTCAGTTAGATAGCAATTCCAAGCTCCCAAAACAGATTCCAAGTGAGAAAATAGGAAAAGTCCTTGGTTGCTATTAGATACGCATTCTGAAGTAAAAAGAAGTGTGGGCAGGGAGGAATTTGTGGCCTGGATTAGAGGTTCCACGGTAATTAAAGAGCAATGACAAATGGGGTCTTGGCTGACCTATTGAACAAGGAGCCTCAGGGTTGGGAGCTCAGGCTGCGGCAAGAATTCCTAGGGAAATGTGTCAGGTTTTTTTTCCTGCTGTGATTTACTGATACGTTTAACAGGAATGAAACCCATACAGGTCTCTGCAAATGTAACGACAGCCTACAGAGATTAGATGAAAAAGTGGAGAACTTAGCAGGGCGTGCTAAAAGCCTTGTAAATGATGTATTTAACTGTGCAATTAAATTCTATGTCGGGGCAATAATTTATTGCATCGTTGCTAAAAAGCTGGAGGAAAGTTATCACTTCCTAAGGGACTGAGTAGGACATATCCCTTCAAGGTGCCCAGCAGCCTTCAAAGCTTTTAACAATTGCATCAGCAAAGCAGGAAGAAAAAAGTACCACATATAACCTGTAAGAATAACAATAAAAATAAATGTAAGTCCTGCCACTGTGGGCTTCAAATGAGAGAATGAGTAGGATGCAAAGCCTTCCTTTGCTGGCCATCAGAAATGGTCCCCACCCCACATAACACACCAGGGGAGAGCAGGTGGATGAGGAGGAGATGCTAAACAAGGCTAAGCAGACTGGGTGTTGGAAGAGCTGATGACAAAATCTGGGATCCCAGCATCCCAGTACCCCCATTGCACAGGGCTGGTAATGCTGGCCAGGCTGTGAGACTTAGGAAGTGATCCCATCCCTCCAGCTGCTCCTGGCTCTGCCAGGGGAATTACTGAACTCCCCCTTTAGGAAGCAGAGGATGAGGAGGGGACTCCCCCATCTCAGGCTGCCATGTACTTGTGCAGAGAAGAGTGATACCAAAGATGAGCATCCTCTCTGGATACAGCCCTGAGACAAGTTCTACCTGTATATTGAGAGCCAAAACTCTGCT
This sequence comes from Calyptomena viridis, assembly GCA_013390005.1. NCBI lineage: Eukaryota > Metazoa > Chordata > Aves > Passeriformes > Eurylaimidae > Calyptomena > Calyptomena viridis. The sequence continues at coordinate 72,679 of WEIV01019456.1, read as the reverse complement.
CCAGGCCCCCAGCCTGCCCTAAATTCCTCTTCCACTCTGTGGCTCCCAATCAATAGCTAAAGATGTTGGCTTTGCAAGATGCTTCATGTTGTTTTGTACATTTAGATCAAGTTTTTGTTTTGTTTTCATGAAAGGTTATTAACAAGCTCTAGGTGCCCTGGCAGTTAGCTAGATTCACAATCCAACTGGAATAAACACCTGGCAACATAATGATCCTCCTGCACAACAAAGCAAATTAATATGACCAGCCAATAAATCAAGGGGCAGAATCAAGCCCCTTCCACCCAGCTCCCAATCCCATGCCATCAGGCCTTCTCCAAAGCTGTTGCATACAGATGGTTTTTTACATCATGCCTGGAAGGGTCAGTAATGTTTGGGCTGTTTCACACCGATGGGGCTGGGCACAGGCTCCAGAGCCAGGAGGCATCTGCAAAATGTGCTGTTGGCAGCTCTCACCCTCTCCAGTCAGGGTCTTTTAACTGGAGTGAGCCCTGTGATGCAGCACTTGCAGCTCATTCAGAGCAATGGAGAGTGGTTTCGTGAGGGTTGGAGAGGCACAAGTACACACACCCATGAGCCCATGTCATCTGCCAACTTCAGTGCCTCTTTAGCCATCTCTAAGCTAATTATTTTTAGCCATCTCTTACCTAATTGTTTCTCAGGTATATCTGAAATGGAAAAATCAATATTTTGCATACAAATAGTTCCCTGAGTGCCGAAACCAGTTACTCTTCACTCCCTGGGAGTATTATATTCAGGTAATATTTAGTCTGCAAAATCAGCAGCACAAGGCAACTGCATTTCTATGAATAACACCAGCATTTGCAATAGTGCTGCATCAGTAACAGGACACTAATAGCTTAACCACACCAAAACCTAATACATACCTATACCGTAGCAGCTTGGAATAGCAATGGCATTAATCAAATTTATGTATAGTGAACCAAAAAGCTCCAAACATTTTTAGATAGCTGTGGTTAGAAAGCTTAGCCGAACTCAGCTAAGATGAATTTAGCCTTCTTGGATGGGTCTTTGAGCAACCTGGTCTAGTGGAAGGTGTCTCTGCCCATGGCAGGGGGTTGGAACAAGATGATCTTTAAGGTCCCTTCTCACCCAAACCATTTCAGGATTCTGTGATTCCCTTTAGGAGAAACTAGGGCTGAATTGACAGCATGTCTTTCATAGAACACTGAGGCAGCAGGCTTGTATGTGCATGCTGGGGCTCAGAGGAGGAAATTTCTATGTGACTGATACTGCAGCAGGGAAGACATAATTCCCTTGACAAATAAAGGGTTAACTCTGCTTAGGAAAAATAGTTTGGATTACAGAGAGGTAGTGGCTGAGTTTCAGGCTGCATGGCCAGGAGACAAACAGCATCAGAGCAAAATAACCCACTGGATGCTTTCTAAGGACAGGGCAGCCTCTCTGCAATATATTGTTTCCTTGAAGGCAGCCAGGCTGAGGTGACAAAAGGAAGAAAAATGGGCGGAAAATGAAGCAAATATCCTTGACTAATGAAAGACATGAGGGCTAACAAACTTCAAATGATTTATAGTTGGGGATGTGAGAGCCCACCCAATATTCATGCATTTTTTTAAAAAAAGTCACCAAAATATCCCCTGTGCTTGAATTGAGTCTTATGCTACCTGCCTTTCTCATCAAATTCCCAGTTTTCTGGCCAGGGGATGTAAAGGCAGGTCTTCCAGCAGGAGCATGCCATCCCCTGCTATCCAAAGGTGAGTTTCTTCCCTTGTCCTTATGCACACCAGAGCAGATCCTTAACAACTCCTGAAGTATCAATAACCTCTTTTTAAAAATTGATGTGCAATAAGAGTTGGATTTCTGGAGGGGAAAGTGCTGCCAGAATAATCAGTTTGAATCCCACTAATTGAAAGCTCAATGCAAAATTCAAGCAGAGGCAAGTGGAGCACACAGTGCAGGGACACCCATTAACGTAATGAGGAGGAAACACCAAGGCTGCAGAGGATACAGAGAGAAATAATCTGGATCCAAGGTTCATTGAGAGCACACACCTGTGGAGATATTCTCCACTGGCAAAGGGGAAATGCATTTTCATAAAATCTTGAAATGGTTTGGGTTGAAAGGGACCTTAAAGATTTAGTTCCACCCCCTGCCATGGGCAGGAACACCTTCCACTAGATGAGGTTGTTCCAAGCCTCATCCAACCTGGCCTTGGACACTTCCAGGGATGGGGCAGCCACAGCTTCTCTGGGCATCCTGTGCCAGGCCCTCACCACCCTCACAGGGAAAAATTTACTCCTACTATCTAATCTTACCCTGCCCTCTGTCAGTTTAATTTCAGTAATTACATACATCTTTAGCAAAGACTCATGATAGCAAGATTTTCGATTCTGCATCCGTTCCTCTGAAAACTGGGTGTGCCCAAAGTCAGGCTCAAGCAGTTGGTCAAATCCTAAGCTGGGAAAAATCACTAGGATGTCCCAGAACAAATTGGGATCTGTGATACCCTCTACAGACACAGTGGGAGGGCCCAAAGTGTCTCTTCCATCCTTTGAGATGAGGAAATGGACTGTGCAGTGGAGCAATGCAACAATGAATTTTTCCCAGTTATTGAGGAGGAATTGAACATCTATTCATGTGCAAAGAAAAATGCAATTTTCTGAGCATAGAGCTCAAAATCGCTCACAATTTTTAGCCCCTTTTGCCAAACAGGCTGATTCAAGTTGTAAGTTAGGTATTGTTAATTGTAGAAATATTACTGGATTTATTTTATGTCAGTTTAATAACTTATTAATAACTATTGGATGACCTGTCATAAATTACTTAGCACTGCCCCAGAAGATAGTTTGGCATGTACAGTGTGATTTACATAACAGATCATGTCATGTCTCTGTCTTCTCTGCTTCTTTTCATTTATTCATGTGTAAAGCCAGGCAGATAATGGAAAAAGTAATTAATAGATTTGGCTTGAAAAATGTTTTGGTATTAGTGTATATTTTATTAATACAAACTATCTGTCCAACTCCAGGAACTGGATGAATAATGGGCAGAAAAAACTTCACTTACTGTAGATACAGCATGAAATTTATTACATCAATCTTCTGACAGATATCTTTTAGCCAGTTTTAGCAAGGTGGATAAAACCAGACACAATATAGGAGAAAGTATGAGGAAGAAGGCAATTGTGCCTGACTACTTGCACTCATAAAAAGAGCAGACTGCTATTAGAAAGCCAAATTCCCAGCTGGAGAATGATCCCTGGCTGGGGACCAGGTCAGCCACACAGATATGCATGAGATGAGACACAGCAAGGTTGGCTGGGGGTTCCCTTGTGGCAGCAGTGATTTACCTGGAGTCCTGTAGGTAACAGGACAGCCCGAAGCCCCAGTTCCACACAGACTTGTACAGGCATCAGCAGGGAGAGGTGGTTGTGGCTTATGCCTTTCCAACCAGTTTATTTGTCCTGTGGCACAAATAGACTCAGAATATAATTTGAGGGAATAAATAGGAGGAAGCTGACACTGTTAGTGGTTATTTATTACATGTTTACTAGCAGGTAATGGTTGACCTGCAGGCTATACTGAAGAAACAGACTTAGCTAACTCCTAAATTACCAATGCTTTCAACTCCTGACACTGAACTTCAGGAATCCCTGCCTGGCACTGGTCAGTCTGGGAACCAGATGAGCTTCTTACTTGCTGCTGAGGAAGTTGCAGCATCCAACAATGAGTTATGAAATCAGAAAGTGCATCGATAACATCAGGGCTGTCTGAGCAACAGGTCTGCCTACATCATGTAACTGGGGTTCAGGTACCCAGCAAAAGAGACATGCTGCTATTTTAGAATATTTGAAAACAAGCAAAGAAATTATAATTTGACCTCTACAAATTTATGGGAATACCAAAAATACAGTAGTCTTGGAATAGCCTCTATCTGTTCATGGCCAATTTCCTGCTCAGAAACGTTTGGGTTTCTCCTTGCAACCTGGTGGAAGGGCAGGTGAGGTGCATCAAGTCCTGGTTACATGCCCTTCACTCTAGTTCCCTTGTGACTGCCAACTCTCTTCACAGAATCGTACAGTAGTTTGGGTTGGAAGCAATATTTGAAGTTCATTTAAACCCCTGCAGCAAGCAGGGACATCTTCCACTAGACCAAGATGCTCAGAGACCTTTCCAACCTGACTTTGAATGTTTCCAGGGATGGGGCATCCATGGCTTCTCTGGGCAAGCTGTGCCAGTGTATTTCCACTCTCATTGTAAGAAATATCTTCCTTTTATCTTATTTAGATCGACCCTCTTTTAGTTTACCCTTTGTCCTATCAACCAGGTTCCCTGTTCTCCTCATGCTTTTCCCAAACTGGTTTTCTCCAAGGAAGTCTGTGTTTTTTAAGGCCCCAGGCTGTTTTCTTGAGCTGTCCCTATATCATAAGCTATATAAACAGAAAACATAGAAGAGCTCATTTGATCTAAACCAGAGCACAAGGGAGTGGGACAAACAAGCAGCAAGACAGGAGGCAGACTGTGAAACCAAGGCAAATAAAATAAGATCACATAGCTGCATAATTGAGCTGGTCCCCGTTTCCAAGTCTTATCAAGGGTCTACTTTCAAATGTAATCACAGGGAATCGTAGGTAGTGATGCCAACCCACACACCATGGCTTGCTGTAGAAACCTGGTCATGGAGAGGCCCCTGGAAGAGAATAGGGGGTTGGTTAGAGGATTTCTGGAGAATCCAGACTACAAAGTGCTCTCGCTCACATGGGATTAAGTCTGCAGGACCCCCACTGTTAGGAAGAAAGACTTTTTGATAAGGTCCAGCACTCAGCTGTCCTACAAAGTCTTCAGATCCCAATTTTTCAGCAGTTCTGCTTCCCAGGTTGTGCACATATTAATGCAGATGCTGTTCAGAAAACAGAAGGGAAGCAGTGATCTGCAGGTAATCTCTCCATCCAAAAGCACAGCAGATGAACCCTGGGAAGAATATCTACAGAGAGCATGTGATAGATCAAATTCTACTGATAAATGACTATAACAAACAAAAGGATCATTTTTCATTACAACTGGGGCTGTTTTGCAAGGGAAAAGGTCTTTGGGGATCCATTGCAGAACTTCACAGAACAACTTATCTGTTCTTTCTGCAGTGATTCAATTTGTTGTAGTGTGTTGCTGATTCAAGTCCAGAGCTTTGTTAACCCTAAGTGTTGTATGATTAATAACCTCTTATTCCAACAAATTGCTGGTTTGTGCTCTTCAACAAACCCCTCCTTTTTGCAAACCTTGGTCTACTGTTTACTGCAGAGCTTCACAGTTTGCATAGGATTCTGCTTCAGGGAAATTAGGTTTCCAGTTTCTATATCATTTCAACACAACTAAAGGAGAAAATCTGATTTTATTTTAATTCAACATAGGTCACATTTCAAGTATCACCAAGAAAGAAACCTCCTGGAGCTCACTTTGTGATTTATGACTACCCCTTTCAGAACAATTACTATTTATACATTCATTTATTGTATCTCTTGGTGTCATATCTTTGGCAAAGTCACTGGACAGTGTAGTGTGTCCCAATTCTCCTTCCATCAGAAAACATTTAGCAGAGCTGCCTTTTAAAATGATACTGCTTTTTAATTTTCCAAAACGAGAATGTGGATTGTACCACTTTATTCAGCTTTTCCTTTGATTAATGGGAACACAGTTCTGCATACAGAGACTGGGGCTGCAAGCATGATGGCCTGAAACAATTCCAATATAAAGTTTCGAGTATAAAAAAAACAGAAGGAACTTGGAATGTCTTGTTTTAAGGTAGAATGAGGGTGAATTGAAAGATAAGACAGTGGAAAGGTGGAGGAAAATATTCTGTTGGAAACAGGGCTGTTTACAAGAACCAAGTCAGTGCCTGGACATATGTATTGCTTGGATAAGAAGACAAGAAGAAAAGAAACACTCTACTGATAATGATAATAGATGATTCTGCTTCTCTGCTGTCTTCCATCATAAACAAATGGCATAGGCCAACAGTTAAACATCATATGTTTTAATTAGTACTTAGAGCATTTAGTTATCTATGTACTGAGTAACTGCAACAAAACTTTGTCAGGCTGGAATGTGAAAGGGAAAGTTTAGCAAGGAAAAGCAATCTGATTTGTGCAGTGTTGTGGCTTCCCCTCAGATACCTAAATCTTTACATGCTGAACTCCAGTTGACATTTCAAAAAAAAAAAAAAAAATGAATGAAGAACAACAACAACTGATGTGATGAAAATAACTCCTTGGTCCTCAACATTTCAGTGATACATATATGGGGTAAACAGACCTGCCCACTGGCACTAAAGCTGTCCCTGCACAACTGCTCTGGCCAAGCAATGCATGAGCTGATTGCTGAATATTTACAAACTTTTCCAGCATATTCACTATTCAAAGTATGAGGTATTAGGCACTTATATTCTTTTTTAAAGCATTGCTTACTTGTGAAACATTTGTTGGAGTCATTAGTATCCAAGTATTCTAATTAGGATTTTTTGGGTGTGGTGTAGGATTATGTTGACCTCTTGTTGGCCATAAATGTTTGCAATACCAGATTTGCTGCTGCTGAATAGCATTGGTGTGAAATAAGCCCTGCTTGACAGCAACACAGTTGTCAATCCACTGTATTTTGAGCTTAATGGGGAAGTGGCTTTTGGCCCAAAGTGTGCCCTAATAATGGTGGTCAGTGCACTCACTGCATGGTACTGGGGGCTCATCGACTCCCAGTGATTGTAAAGATTGTAAGATTAGTGTTTCCTGGAAACTGCACCCATAATCTTGAGGAAGAGACTCTTGAGTAACAACCAAACTAGAAGGTCAACCTGACTTCATGAGGATAAAGTGAAGTTTCAGTAGAACTGAAGCCAAAAGGGAGCTCACCAGTTGTGACTGCTGACTGCTGACACAGGGTTCATCTCCACAGTCTGCCTAAGGAAAGAGGTCCAACAGCATTTGTAGTTTCCTCATCCTTTAATCTCCTTTGGATCCAAGCAACCAACTGTGTGCATGGCTTAGAGGGGTCAATAGGAACAGAGTCCTGTGGCATTTCCTATGGAAGTCAAAGAAAATAAAAAAACAGAGGGATTTTCTTGTCTAAAAGTAAAAACATGAGAATTAATGGTATTAATGGTATGTTACCATCTACACTACTTCGTCAGTTTTAGAAGCCTAGGACATAAAAATGCACCTCTGGGGAAAGGATGCCTATTTTGGTGTCTGTCCTGAGGGACCATGCACAGCTCCCTCAGAGCTGTGGGAAGGAGTACATGATAAGGGAAAGGTGGTTTAGGGACACTCAGGTGCAGTGCTGCCCTTTCAATGGAAGCACAGCTTTCATTTTATCTTCTGGGATTGGACAGGAACCACAGCCAAGCACAGAGTCATCTTTGCTCTCCTCCAGGCTCCCTCAGAACAGGTACACTCCCCTCTATGAAGAGAAAGCTTCCCAAATGCTCCCAACACCAACGACCTGCAGGGAGGCATTGAATGTGCTCCCAGAAATCAACATCCTCTTCCTCACAGCCCCTGCTCTGGCTGTGGTCACACACCCCAGCATTCCTCATGTTTGGGACTCCAAAGGGTCCTACTGCAGTGGTCCACCTGTAGTGGTGCTTCCAGCACTTCCCCTGGACAGCTGTGGGGAATTTTCTTTATGGATTGATGATTCTATTCTGACCAGATTGCCTATCTCTGCTTGTCAGGGTGAGCTTCCCTGACTAATGGCCATGTTTCTATTGAGCCTGGAAAAAGCTTGAACTGCACTTCTGAGTGCAGGGCTGCTCTGAACAGCTTGCCCAGTTGTAGAGTTATTGAAAACGTTTACACATGTAGTTTTATTGCAAGAATATACACAACTGTGTCTTTATTGATTGCTTTCCTGGTTATGGAAGCACTTCACTGCTTTAAATCCCACAGGTCACTCTGCAACCTCCCCAGCTCTATCATGCCCCATTTAATGCTGTTCTAATATTAGCAGACCTTTGTTTCCACAACCTGGATTTTCCATATTTTCATCCCTATGACCAAGAAAGCTCATGGCCAAATAACAATGAGCTCATCTCAAATGCTTAAGCAGCCAGTGCCAGGTGAACAAATTGTCTATTATTAGACTCTTTCATGCTCTAAGAGCTTTTGTTCCCTACTTGCCTGTCTTAACACCTGCTGTTGCAATGTATATCAACTTTCAGAACGTCATTCCCAGTAACAACAGAATGTAAAATGTATTTGGGGATTGCTCAAACAGAAAGTGATTAAGTTTTGTAAAGGGAGCTATGTCAAGCAAAAAGGAAAAAATAAGGAGTGTGGTGATGGGACTAAGGCAATTATGAATATAAATCAAAAATCTTCACTGAATCAATGCAACAAAAAGTTACACATTCAATTGCTGAATCGATTCAGCAGCATTCAGCAAAATACTAATAGTTGTGAGAAATGAATTTGTATTAGTAGTAGTAGTAATAGGAATTTTTTTCCTTCAGTGAGTTTCACACAAATATAGAGTGTTTGACTGGTGTGTGAAAGCGTTGATGGGATTGTGTGGGTTGGGCATATGGAAAAGGTGTAACCCAAACCCAGCAGCTTAAAAAACACATATATAGATATTTAAAAATATTTAGTAGTGTGATCCAAATGTTAGAGAAGGAAATCATAATTAACAGGTTATAAGGTATGTTATGAGGAGGTCTGGCTTTTACTGGAGCAAGAACAGTAATGGCTCATGGTACAGAAATGGACTACTGTTCTTATACGGGATGGCTTTTTTTCTTTCTTTTTACATTTTTCTTCTATTCAGAAAATCAAACTTAAATGGCTGCTTTTACAGCCATGAAGTAGAGCTGGGGAGTGCAGCATGACCTGAGAGCGGAGGCTCAGTGACCACCTGGAGTGGGCAAAATTCTTGCCCATGGCTGAATGGCTTCCCCCTCTCACCAATTCATATGTCCATTTGTAACAATATTCCCAGTTATCCCCTTGTCCCCTGCCACATCTGTTTGATTGTAAATGATTCAGGCCAGGAACTGTCTCGCCATGTGTTCATACAATGCCCAGCACGGGGGGCTCCAGGCTCCGGTGGGCTGTGGCAGGAGTGTGTTGAACACAGTGAACAACACATGGATCCATGGATAGTGAAACCCAAAAGCATTTGTCACATCCTTTTACTGTGCAATAAATTCTAACCTTGGTTTAGTATTGCTATTGGAGAAAGCTTAAGGCCAGTTCCTAGAAAACCAGAGTCCAGGCATTAGATCACATATTAAACATCCAAATAGTGAGTAAGCTTCTTTTACAAATAACTCCAAAAATATTCCCTATGCAGAAGTCAGTTTTCCTAACAAAGCTTTCTTTACTATTCTTTCTCAAATCACACATTGCAAGCATCCACATACACTGCATCTCCTTCTGCATGGGGCACAGTTACATACTGTCATACTTGTAGAGAAAGTCTGGAGTGGTTCTGGCTGAATTTGGATTCTCTCATTCTCAAATCAAAACTGAGGGGAGGAAGAATTCATTATTGACTTTTCTTGATGCTTATTTAATATATATGACCTGGCCCCACCAGTTAAGAATGACGAAAAAATATTACTTACAAGAAAGAAGAGGATACAGAGCAATCTCTGCTAAAGAAGGAATTGCTCTGCAGAACTATGTAGTTAAAACAGGGAAAAAAGCAACAGCAAAGTTACTTAAACATGTATACCACATTCAAATTTGAGGAAAAAATGTTATTTTTGGACCGTAACTATGGTAAGGGTACATTAGAGCCTCTGCTGCACTGCTAATAATGAATAAGAAATCTGAAGGCAGAAAGTGAAGTGTTGATCAGAGTTGTTTTAACTTACTCTCTGCTACCCACAGCTATCACTGGACACATATTTTGGCTGTCTCTTGTGTCCCTGGCCAGACCTCTGGTCCCATGGCAGAAGAGGCAGATATACTGTAGTGACTGTCTGTACTCCAGGGAAATTCTCTAGAATTTTTAAGTGGTTCCAGGTGCCTTTACACCACCTTGTCTTATTGAGAGATAAAAACCAGCCATGGGTTTGAGGGGTGATAGATCCAAACTATCCTCTTTCTTCAGAACTGAGCAAAGGACTGGTCCACAGATAAGTCCAGCTTGGACTGTCAGCAGGAAAAAGCTCTGCTTTGCTTTCACAAAAGTCTGTGCAAAATGATATATGTTAACTTTGATAAAGATGCATAATCATAGAATCATTAAGGTTGGAAAGACATCTCAGATCATAGAGTCCAATTATTAAACCAACCCCTCTTTTCACCAGTAATAGCTACAGTAACAAAGATAAACATTAAACCACAGAACACCCCTTATTGAGAGGAAAACAAAATACTAAAGAGCAAAACAAGAACACTGAGATCAAATAGGAGAACAGCAAAGGGAAGAAGTATCACTTAGGTGGCCCAGAGTTTTCCTGATCTGCTATGTTTGTTTGAGAGTTCACACAATTTAAAAAAAAAAAAAGTTTGGGAAACACAATCACCCATACAAAAATCTGGTGAGTGCATGACGTGAAGCCTTGCTGTTAGACATAATAATCCCTATTTCATGTGTGAGATTTATTCCAAGCATTTGTTATTACACCTCTGAACATAAACATAAAACACATATGAAAGTTAACGGGCAGGACAATCCACTCATAAAGATCATCCAAAACACATCTGACGTGGTCTCTTCTATCAGATGGCCAAGCACATCTTTCTTAGAAAATCCTATATATCCATCAGCATAAAAGAGACGTTTCTGCCTCTGGTGTTGCACGCTGGTATCACATGGCCGCTGTAAAAGAGGTTCAAGGGGCTCATGAATCTGCCTTAGCCACCAAAGATAAACAAATCTGGAACTCATTAGTCTTCACACGGCAGTGTTTTGGCACACAGAGGAAAAGGAGTTATCAAGACTAAATTCAGAAAGGTTGATATATGTATCTACATCTCAAAATGTCTGTTAAACTGCCAACATGCTTCACATAGTCCCTGTGAGGTTTGTATTTTTCCTGCATTGTTTAAGCTGTCAAATGTTAATGTGTTTCTGGCTTAATTTATTACACTGATATGACAAGTTATGAGCAAATGTATTCTTGTTTACTACTGTTAATATTTTGGTTATACTCATTAAGAGCAGTTTTAAGATTAGTCTTTTTTGTTATTTTTGCATAGTGGAAAAGAAGCAAAAAGTCTTCAGCAAGGATTGCAACCCTCTGCTGATTGCAGCACAGGCTTCACACTGGAGGGGTCCAATTAACTGTTAAATCATCACCACAGATCAGGACACATCCTAATGAAGGGCTGTCCCAGGGTGTCCTGATAGATCAACAGTCCTGTCTGTTTATGAGATCTCACCTGGATGTGAGACATGGACACTTCCACAATGTGAAGTTCCAGAATGTGCTCCTAAACTGGTAGAGTGGCTTTCTTCACTTGCAGGAAGCTGAGATGCAAATAATTTGCTTTAATGCCAGCAGAGTCACCTTCTCCTACTTCAGGGACGGCACAAAGTGTTTCCCAGCCTCTCTTCTGAAGGGTCAAGTAGATTTTTTTCCTGTTTAGGCCTCTTTAGCCTCCTGAAGAGAGACAGATTAATTGATGGAGAATGAATTCACTTCCTTGCCCCTGCTACTACTACTACTACTACTACTGGGATACAACTACTAGTATTCATTTTCCAAAGGACCGTGTCTGTGTGTTGGCAGAACTGTGATCATCTTTATATATATAAGGCACTGTGATGAGCATTTACAATGTCAGGCTGTCATTCCCACAGCAAGATGCAACATGACATAGCTCAGTCACAAATTCTAGTGCGACACAAATTTAGAAGTAGAGTTGGATGAAGATACGGAATTCTGGCACAGGAATTATTTTAATATTCTGAAGTTTGTTTTCATTCTGATTTGGATGGAAAAAAAGGAAATCTAGAAGGTTTGAAAAATTATCAAGCAATTTGGGTAAGTCTCTAATTAAAATTCCACTTGGTTGCATAATATGGAGACAGGAACTTGGAAGTCCCAGATGAATGGGAGTCTCAGGATTCAGAAGCCAACATTCCTGGCTTTCCATGCATACACAAAGCCTAAAGCTGCAGCAATCTGCTCAACGGGCTGTCAAGTTGCCCATCAGCTGAAACTCCTATGGCTCTTCCACTCTACATTCAACCAGCTCCAAATCCTGCTCAGATCTTCACAAAACAAAGTGTCCAAGTAGCTTTCTGGGAAATCAATATCTGTCTGGGCAGGAGCAAGGTGCTTGACAAATATGACCTCCCTAACTTGAGGGCATCCTTCTTTATGTCCAGAAACAGAACTACACAATTTCATGATAATTGTGGGTGATAAAAGTGCATTCAAGACAAGAGGAGAATTTCTCTCACCTTCAGGTGCCCTTGGGCTGGGAAGCTACATCTACAACACCTTGCACTATTTAGTGTGTATTGAAAAATCAATTGCTATAGTGATAAATTGCATACAAAGCCTTAGCTTAGAAGTATTTCCTTATCTGGCAGGGTTTCTTAGCAGTCAAGTAGAGATTTTGCTCTTCCAGTAGCTGAATGAGGCACGTGGTTTGATTCAGTGTGGCTACAGAAAAAGAGCCAAGGAAATTCTGGGACCATGTGTACGATGTCTTCACATCAGGGCTCAAGAACAGAGCTGCTGTAACATTCAACAGCTGTCTTTTCTTGAAGGGCACTGACAAAATGATAGAGAATGTGGTAAAGAAAAAACATCAAGTAATTATTGGAATGACTTCTGCAGAGGCAGCTCACCTGGACTTACTGGCCTGGTGGGCTCTGTCCATCTGTAGCTCATGCAGTTCGTGGGTGTGCAGGACGGGGGATTCTTCACTTGGCCACTTATTTCCTTGCACTATCAGGAATGTGATTTGTGTGTGTGTGCTTTAACAAACATGAAATTCCTTATGGTCCTCTCCCTCTGAAGTATCTCTGACTGTACTTATCCCAAGGACACTAAGAATGGCATCGTTTTTATAGAACTTCCTCAGGTAAAGAACAGCAGATGAATTCCAGGTCCTGCTCCTGTCCATGTGTGACACAGGAATAAGGAGGTTATAGTTTTGATTGAAGTGACTTATTTTTCCACAGGCTATGGTCCCTTTCTGGAAATACACAAACCCCATTTTGACTATGCTACTACATCTTCCACTGTTATAGCACTGCCTACATATTTGATTAAATTTCACTACATCAGCACTCCTAGATATACTCTTCCTATCACTATCAGACACATATTATATATTTGGCGTTTTTTTTAGTTCTCTGGCATCCAGTTTGAAACAGGACCAAATTCCTTGTTGCTACAAGTCAGTCCAGCCACTCTGAGAAAAAATGCCAATTCACAGAGTTCATGTTTGCAAAAGATACACAAATTTGATCTGTTCCAGATATTTTTGCCTGTAGCAAAGGTATCCCAATATCCAGGTAACCCAGGTTTCCAGATTAGGATGATGAGGCAGTCAGGCTACAGACTTTTTCTGGCTTAACCGTAGGAGGTACCACTCTCTTCCCAATGCTTTAGTGTAAATCCTTGATACAGCTTTCATTCATTTTCACTTCACCCCCACCATGTGAATTGGCCTCCAATGCTGACATTCCTTCTGCCCAAACATGCTTTCCCCCTTTATTTTCTTTGTTATGCTTCCTGACATTTTTATTTTCAGGGTCACACCCCATTCCACTGCATATTTTAAGCAAAGCAATAAAATTGCTCCCATAAAACCCCTGCAAGAATTGGACCCATTGCTTTCATCAGTGAGCTCCACTTGTGTTTGATTGTACAGATCTGAATAACTGGAATATGTTTCCAGGCATTGTTTCATATGCTCAGGAAAGTCGGTGATGATGGGTAGATCTCAGCCTGTGTTGGAAATACAGTACCTCTCTAACAAGTTGTCAATCTCAATTAAGACATCAACATGTCAAATTAAGAAGGTACTGCTGCAGAGCCTATTGTTGAACTGTGTGTCAGGTGAAATAAGCACTAATTATACACTTAGCCAAATATGTCTGTTCAATATTACTTCAAAACTAAGGTCACTGAGTTATTGTGAAGTGGTAGTTTACACTATTTTGGATCCCACCAAATGGCAGGTGGCCATACAAATATGCAACTCAGCATGTTCTGCTTGGTCCCCACAGCTGTGCTGCCAATCAGTTAAGGATGGCTGCAAGTAAATGCTAATTAGCTTCTGTTGATCTGCATATTCCAGCAGCCTCCCAGGATTCCCATTTTGATATGCAAGATTGCCAGTTGGGTATGCGATTGAATTAAGAACCAGAAAAGATTTTATCTTCCATGCAGGAAAATGTGGGTCTGAATCCCCAGTAGAGGCTGTTATCACTCTGATTTATGTTTGGCAGTGCCTGTCATTGAAGTGGTAGCAAAGGCTCAGTGCTAGAGGGTGCTACCTCCCTTCTTTTGAAGGAGAAAGAGCCTCCTTGTTAAGAGCAAACACTCACCATCTGGGGTCTGACCCACTCCTGGCTTTTACATTTGCAAGGCTTCCACATGTCTGCTTCCCCACACAGGGTCCAGCAGATGCTCTTCTGTAGGTTGACTGGCCCTCAAAAAATAAAATAGGAATTGGGGAAAAAAAAAAGAGAAATAAAATTAAAGAGCAAAAAGATTTGTAGTGATAGGTTTGGGGTTTTTTGCACTGGTGTGGTTGCAAGAGGCAAAAAAGAAAAAAATGAGAGAGATTTCCCAAAGTTGTCAATAGCCCGTTAATAGTTGGCTGGTTATGTTTGCAAGGACCACTTAAGAAAGAAATGGCTGGAAAGTTGCACTTCTGGGAGCAAAGAGTTTAGATTTTGCACCTGTACTTCATAAATGAAAAAAATATGATCTCATTATGTAAACATTACAATAACAATTTTCAGAAATTTTGCTTGGCTCTGCTATTAATGAGCACAGGTTCCCTGTAGTGAGGAAATTATATTTCTCAGAAACTGCTCACCACATATGATGGCAAAATAAAATTTGTCTCATCTTCGTGATTTTTCTCTTTATGTCTTGATTGGACATTGGAAAATAATGATTATTTAATTATCCTTCCAAGTTTTTGTAGGTTGTTATCACATTGCTTTTGTCTTGAAAGTAAGTCAAAAAAAGGTTGGCTTCAGACCAATGAAACATTGTATGCTGCCTTAAAATGCTGAGAAACTGTTCTTCCTTAGGGATTTGAAGTTGTTTTCTTTTTAAAATGATGCCGTTCTCCCATTCATAAAGCTTGTCAGCACTCTGCTGTAAACGAGACACCTAAGTACAGGAGCAATAATCCAGTTCAATAAACTTTATGGGATAAATTAATAGGTAAGATTTCACTTCAAATGTCAGTTGCATATTTAATGTACAAACCCTCTGAAAACAAGGTTATAATCACTCTTTTAAAAGGTGCTTGTGTATCCTGATACGATCGAAGTTGACAACATCATCTTCTTCTAAAGGACATAAAAACCAAATAGATGGACTAAGAAGCAGCGTTCAGTGTGTCCCAAATATCTTCAAAATTTCTCTACTTATGTGGCTGGAATGAATAAATAAAAAAAAAAATAAAAGGAAAAGTATTTAAAAGAAAGAAATTACTGCCAAGAATTCTAAGTCAAACATAGACCTGCTATCCCCTCTATTCCATGTACAATTATAAATTCAAAAGGAGTTTTGGGCCTATTGAAGGATATTTTATATATACATATTTTTTCTATATATCTGTGGGATGAAAACCAAGTTTCAATATGGGAGAAGCAGCTGTGAATTCACCCTATGGACAAAAAACCTTAAGCTTTTATGTATTAATGTTTATGCATTTTTATGTGTTTTTAAGGAAGTAGAATTATTCATACACTAAACTGAGCGCTACTAAAACCTTGTAAGTCTCAGCTTTAGCCAGATCATTTTTTAATAGGTCGTGCATTATCACCATATCTATGGCCCCAATTCCACAAAGCAATGAAGCACACGGTCAACTTTAAGCACCCTTGAAGTCAGAGACTTACTTGCTTTGTTAAATTAAGGCCTTAGGCTTTTGAAGATATTAAATAATATATCATATTTCTCACCATTAAACAAACTGCTGGGACCACACAGTTTGGGAAGTGTTTTGGTTTAACTTTATTGCAGTGACACGCTCAAAATAAGTGTCTTTGTCCTCAAATACATATGGGCAAGATTTGTGCCCTAACATATTGCACAAGCTTCAAGGAACTCAGAAACTAACAGTGAGAATGGGTAAGTCAGAAAATGTCACTAAAACTGTTCTTTAATCTATTTTTATAGTTTTAGCATTGACACATTTCAGAAGAAGGTTTTGAAGTGCTCTGTGACCCCTGTTTGTCAGATCACAGAGAGTTACGTCACTTGTCCAAGCTTGGCCAAAACAGACAAGGACGTTTCAGTCCAGGAAGGAGGCTGGGAGAGAGGAATAAAGATTGCATTGCATAAAATCTAAACCAATGAAAAAGAAACCCCAGAAAAAACAGCCAAATAGACTCTGTATTAGAATAGAAATTAGAATTATTAGAATAGAAAATGCTCTTTTTATTTTTAATATGCGTATGGGATAGATGAGGTGATAAAAGGTATTGAACAGTACTGGGGGTGGACGTGCTACAAAACTCATGAAAAGTCTTTGTTGTTAAACAACATTAAAACTATGCACAAAGAGACAAGCTTAAGCTATTATATTTTGGAATAAATCTCTATTCATGCATTCTTTGCTATCAAGTGAACTTCTGAAATAGTGGTGAATACTTCTTTGCAGAATGACTAAACAGAGGAAAGATGTATTCAAACAATATATAAACGTATCATGCCTTACATCGAGATAGTAAAAGTTGTTTCTGCACTTAGCTCTACATTCACACTTCATTTTTGTCTGTAAATCACTGGTTTCACCTAACAAGGTAGAGTTAAATTTTTCACTTTTGTTAGCTAACTCCTCAAAATAAATACCAGAAATGACAGAGTAAGTATCAAGGAAAAAAAATCACTATAATAAAAATTATTAGCTCTTGGACATGTCTTCCATAGCAAAAAGTTACTCTATTGAGTTCTTACTGTCTTGTTAGTTTAATTGTAGGACAAAATCTTGTTTCAGCAGTAAGGAGGGAACCAAGGACAAAGACCCATTTGTACAAGCAGGCTTTGTGGTAGAAATACTGACAATGGAAAACAAAAGAACTACTAGAAGGGAAAAGCCTTAGAATGGCATCATAAATCTGAATAATCTCGCCCAAACCATATCAAAGCTAAAAGCTGTTCAAATTAATTTCTCAGGAGATTGAACTGGGCAATATTCAAGCAAGAACTTGCTTTATTTAATGGATGTGAAGTAATACGATTCCTTTTCCTGATTTAAGGGTGACTGAACTAAAGGATGTGGCTGCAAATATGGTGGAGACAATCTTCTGAGGTGGCTTCAGTATCCCAAGAGCTCTACACAGCCAATATATGACATTTGCTTTTGTCAAAGTGACCAGAAACTGATTGCTTGATAGCAAACCAAGTAAATAAATACTCTAGTTTACATCCATATATGTGTTGCAATCTTACTTTTTTTTCTTAATTTTACCCTTTTCATAGGCATCAGCCATTAAAACTGACCAACTGAAATCCCAACTTCTCTAAACTTGGAAAGCTCATGGGAAGTTTGCTCCACAGCCACACATCTCTGAGTGAGAACAATGAGGGAGGACACTCAGCTTAACAGCTAGGGCGTAAAACTCCCATTCTTTCCTTAAACACAAAAATGATGAAAACATTTATTATGAAACATATTTTCCATTACTGTATTGTAGAATGTAAACAAGTTCTCATGACATATGGGGCCATGTGTTTCCTTAAAGAGGTGTTATGTATGTCAGAAGCAGCATATGTACCGTGTGATACAGCTACCACCATGGTAAGCATTTGTTATTGCCTAGTGAGCAGGTGCATAAAATCCCCATGTAAACAGATGTCATAGCTGCACTGACATCTCTTACTCATGTCTACTCCTGCAGGAAAGTGAGGGGGTTTGTTTGCCCCTCTTGGGTGTTTCATGTGGATGGTCTAGACTTGTGTGTTTGTGTCTTCCTGCTTTCATGTAGCTCCTTCTCAACTCAATATAATGCTCTTTCCAGAAGTCTCCATGTAGATACTGTTGACAGGTACATCCAAACTAATTTAATATGGAGAATCCTGAAAGGGACAACGAAATCTTCTCTTGATTTGTCTCTTAGCCCATAAAATACAGCTTTTCCGCATTAAAAAAAAATACTAAAAGTCACAGATAATTCAAGTGGAGCCCACTAGAAAAACTGAAAACATGTGGAAATGCTGGGAGAATGTCTGGCCACTGTCCTTTAAAGTCTCTCTTTGCAAGGCGATGCTCACAAGTGGACTGCTGGGACACACCAGATCTCACTGGGTGTCTTTGCATGGCTAAGAGTCTCTGCAGTGGAGCCAACACAAACTCACCCTGCTCATGTGGAAAATTATCCTTCCCCAGTAGCAATCTCAGAGCTACCTGCACATCCCATGAGCTCCAGGTGCTGTTACATTTACATTCTTAATTAGTGCAACCCTCAAATTATCAGGTTGCTTCGGTGAGAATGACCCAGAACCTTGCAGAGCCCTTTGTACAAACTCCCTGAGCCTTTTAGAAGACTCAGTAATGTAAGGAGTAAACATAAATATGTCATTTCCTTTTCTCAAACATATGCATTCAAATCAGGCATAAAGTCTCGA
The DNA here is from genome assembly GCA_013390005.1 of Calyptomena viridis. Classification (NCBI taxonomy): domain Eukaryota; kingdom Metazoa; phylum Chordata; class Aves; order Passeriformes; family Eurylaimidae; genus Calyptomena; species Calyptomena viridis. The sequence continues at coordinate 53,923 of WEIV01019456.1, read as the reverse complement.
AAGCTAAGTGTGGTACAGCTTCACACAAACATGTAGGGGCTCATGTGCCAGATCTGGCTCTTCCCTTCTCACACCTTCCTTTAAACTGAGATATTTGCCAGAGCTTTTCAATGGCTCTGGCTGTGGCTCTCTGCTGTTCTCAGACGTGGTCACATTTGTGCTTGTCCTTGCTTGGTACATATTAAAAAAATATTTTTTCCTCCCTTTCACCCTTCTAGAGCAAAGTAGTCTGTTTTTGCTCAGATACTAAATTTTTAATGCAGTTTTCATTTTAAATTCCTTTAATACAATTTCTGTGGTTCTTTTTTGCCTTCCTTTCTTCCCCACTTCTCTCTGCTATGGTTTGTCACACAAAAGAAAAAGCCATTCTCTCAAAATGACAAAAAAAGACAATATTATGAATATGAATCTGGGCCTGATCCAAAGCCCACTGGAGACAAGGCTATTCTTTGCCTTTATTTCAACAGGCTTTGGATCAGTCACTCCCTCAGCAAAAGTCTCTCAGCCTAGATCATTTAAGGTATTAACCATGGCAGGTTTCTTTCCAGTGAAATGCAGTATGGGTGGCACCAGCTAAGCCTGCAAAATATATATGTGGTAAATCTGATAGAGGAGCAAGGCCATCAAATATCCATAAATCTTGAATGAAGGAGTCGGTGTGTGCACCAGAGGCAGCACTGGGTACAAGCCATGGCCCTATTCAGGTCGCTGAGGACATGCCATTACTGGGGTTCTGTGGGTTGGTGATGACAAGTCACAGTGGGAGCCCGTCCCTTATAGAAAACGTCCTGAGAGCCCCATCCTGATGGGGATGAGCTGAGGCAGTGAAAAGAGTGAAGCACGAACCAAGATGATGGAAGGTAAATCTTCTGGGAGAAATGGGTTGAGAATGGGAATTGATCCTTCCAGGAGGAGACAGGCATACAGGAAGAAAGAGAAGGAGCACTGCATGATGATCATCTTTGACTCCACAGACTGCCAGCAAACATCACTGGTTTGGCTGCAGGTGTAGAGCTACAGATGGCAGAAAGGTCTCTTCCCTGGCTGGAGGGGACCAACCCAGCCCCAGCCAACTGCCTTCTGTTACCTCTCACTTCTGGAAACATCTCAGATTTATTTGTTTTCCAGGAACATCTCTCAGCCAAGGACTGACCTGACCTGACTGAGCTGGAGATCAGACAAGATCACAGCCTAGAGCCAGTGGTACTGCTGGAGGCTGTAGCAGGATCCACAGTGCACCCTGGGATTAGGGAATCATCCTCCTTTCTTCCCTGCTTCCTTGCATTGCCTTTCCAAGAATCTGCAGCACAGAGAATACCCAGACTCCTGGGTTACAATGATATTTACATTTTCAGTACTTAAATACCATTAGGAGATGCTCTGCAGCCTTTCCCAAGGAAGTTTTCCACAGCCCTAATTTCCGAGCAAAGGAGCAAGTTACTCTGAGGCCAAATGAGAAAAATAACCATCATATCCATATAGCCCCATCTTTCTCCTCATTCCTTGATCACATCATTAGGTTTGAACAAAAACATCTTTAACTGACACCAGGAAGTTCACAACAGAGTCTTTTAGGGCATTGCTTTTTAGATTGGTAGCAAATCAGAATGCAGGATCTGAAATTGATATTAAAAATCCCCCTCTGAGTTGCTTCATTGAATGTGCATATGCTTCCTGAGCTGTCCTGGTCTCTCTGGAAACATTTTCATTGTGAAAAATAGATTCCTCCATTTTTCTTTGTGGCAGGAAAAATCTTTGGAACATCAGTGGCTGGATCAAATGAAGGGATTCATCCCAAGATCAGTTCTGTTTTCCATCCCTCCTCTCAACCAGTACTGAGCAGAAGAGTTGGGACAGGCAGATGTAGAATGTAAGGACTTGATACTTAACATTCAGGTACTAAGGAAGCACAAAGAAGAGAAGATGTTCTTTCAGAGAGGAGCAAAATAACTCCATTTTTACACTTTAAGATTGGGAAAATATGATTGAAAACTTTTATTAGAGTTACTATTGAAAAATGGCTAAAAAAATGTCTTTCTGGATCCAAAATTTGGATCCTAGAATGGGAACTTTATGACGGGGTCTTATTTACTTTAGTTACACACACCTCTGATTGCTCCTTGTCGTCTTTAGGCAAAACAAAGCAGAAATAATAGCAAAAATAGAAATGAGCCAGGAAGCAGACAATCTGCAAACTGTTTCACCATTATGAAGTGAAAAAAATAAGGGGGATAAGTAGGGGAATGTATTAGATATTGTAAAGTTCATAAAGTAAAAATTATTGGGGAAGATGGAAGGATGGAAAGCCAGATACTCTCCCTGTTGTTTAAGATCTGGGTTTCTGGGAAGAATTGAGTATTATGGTATATGCTAAACTGTGTTGTATCACCCAAGGTCTATTGTAATGTCATTCTAGGGTCCAGATTTTATCTTCCCCCATCATTGCTGATGTTTGTTTTTGTAGTCTTGACTTAGCTCCATAATGCCACTACTGAGCAGGATCCCCTGAGAAACTCCATTCTTCTATTTTATTTTCATAATTTTCTCTGGTGATTAGAATTTGAAAACATATTTCAACCTTTCATTTTCTAGCACATATCTTATTTCACATGTCATGGGAAGCAAAAATGCATTTCGTTTGTTGAGGGGGGTTTATTTCCCCTCTCTTCCACCCCCTTCCCCACCATATTTGACTAAATAATTTCTTTTTCAGTTGAGCAGAATTACAGAGATATTTTGGTATGTTGCCACAGTTTTTAGCCTGGTAAGGCTGGGACACCACAGACCAGTCTGACAGCTCCACTGACCCCAGCAGGGCTTCCCTGTGCTTCTCCCGAACAATGAATGATCCAGTATCCTGATATTTCCCAGTACCAGCATTACCCAATTAGCTTTGGCTGAGGTAGGTTGACAGAAAACTGGAGAAAGCATGTTCTACTTCAGTTTTTTGGTAGTTGATTTGGACCCCATGCTGTGATGAAGTGCTGGATGCTGATATGCATCAAATCAAACAGCGCAGAGGTAAAGCTGCATGACAGTTTAAAAAAAAAAAAGTAGGAGAAATAAAAGAGAAATAAGTGATCCTTCATTTCCAAGGACTTCCGTGTCTTATCTTTCCAGAAGATTGCTACAGCTAGCTCAATTATTACTTTCCTGGGATGTCTTGTTTGTTTCCACCAGACGGAAGTAATATAAAATTATGTAAATCAGCTTTCCTGAAGTAAAGAATCATGGACCAGTCAATAATGTTTATGCATTAAGAAAGGGCAGCTCCTCCTGGAAGAAATAACACAGGGAGCCGATCATAAGTAAACATTTCTAAACAGACAAAGGGCTGGTCCCTGCAGCACAATATATTATCATATTTCCACATAATTAGTTTGTTTTCCACTTGAAATCAGAAAACGATTCGACATTGCATTCTGTGCCTCAGGATGGTGCATACAGTACAATTCTCATGTGCAGGTTCATATGTTGAATAATTAGTAAGAATTAATCTGTTGAAATTAAAGTTTGGAATATTATAGAACTCATGAATAGTGCATGGAACAATCAAGTAAATTAAACCAGAAACAGAATTTAGGAAGCCAGACAATAGCAGATGACTGCTGGCAATCTGTTTTTTAATCAGTGCGTTACAAGCCAGAGGGATGAATATTGTTACTGACTTTGGAAAACAGTGTAAAACGTTATCAGGCACAATAAAGAAGACTTAGGAAGTAAGTACATTTTTACTATGTTTGTTAAAGAAGGGCACTTCAAAAGGACCTGCTCACTTAGATGTGTATCTGCTCTCCAGGATGCTCAGATTGGAAAAGGTTGGACTTACAGAGGGTCCTGTACTTCTGGTCTGCACTGCAAGTGCATTAAGGACTTCCAAGAGCTCCACCCCTGTTTATTTTAAAGTGTATTTCCCTACCTGGAGCCAAAAATGTGTAAGTTTCTTTATAGTTTCTTTAAAATTAATGATTGAGTTACTATAAATCTCGGGCAGCATGAGGTCAGTGTGGTGATTTCTCATTTTAAGAATTCAGAACAGCTACACCTTAGTTCAATTTTATTTTAAATACGTCTAACCATCGTCAAGATTTTAGGTTTTTTACTTGCTTTACAGTGGAGAAAGCACTGGTCATGTCTTTAAAAAAAAAATTGAGAGCAGTCAGAAATCCTGTGGAGACTAGGTTGATTCATGCTGAAACGTATATATTCCTTCCCTTGAAGGGAAGAGCTTTAAATCTACATGCACACTTGACTTTTTCTGTTCTGTATGATCCTGTTAAATTGGAAGAGGTTTCCAGATCTATTTGAAAAATGGCCACTACAGTTAGCTGAAACTTCAATCTTGAAAATGAATGAATGGAGCTGGTCCAGTACATTGGCTCTGGACCAGTCTTTAAAATACAGCAGAACAATGAATAACTGAATTCACAGCCAGCTGGTATCATAGTTGGGCAGTGAAAGTGTCAAAATATTAGTGACTTTTTTACATTTGTCAAAATCATTGCCAATATGAGAAGCATGGGCAGCTTGCAAATGTGAATCTTACACCAAAATAGTTTTAAAATCTTGCCTTAAGAATGTGAGTGCAGCTCCTGGTTTTATCTCACCCATCACGGAAAGGACGGAAGAGAATAAAATATCTTTTACTTAGAAGATAAAAGCTATTATTGATTTATCATCAAACATCAACTACTAATGTGGTTGAGTGGTGCTATATGCCCTGAAGGAATAATGGATCAACTGGCATTTCTGGGTCTTATTTTCTGGAGTCTAATAAGTCCATCACCTGATTCGTTTCTAGAATGCAGTATGGAGGATCTCTGTGAAAAATAAGTATAAAATTTATGTCTGTATATACCTACTCACACAATGCAGAGGAGAAGGAAACAGAGTTTGGCCATGCTTCAGTTCCAGGAGAGAAAAAGAAAAATAAACATATGTTAGTGGTGTCTGACACATCTTTCTGCTCCAATAATTTCAAAAACATTTGTTTTATTTTTAAAACAAAATTTTGCTGGCATTTACTGGAAGCTGCAGTTGAGATAGTTTCACTCTTTTTGGGAAGAATAAAAAAGCATCTATATGACTGAGTTACTCCACTGCAGCAGAGCAGAAAGTCCCTGTGCTTGTGCACTCAGTTTACTCTCCAGCAAGATGCTGGGGAATTTTTAGTGCCTGTGTTGGGTGCTTCCTTACCCTCACTGAGGCAGACCTTTTTGGGTATCAGAACTCCAAAGGGGCTACATCAATTACCTTCCTGTGGTGATGCACATGGAAGCCCAGGACCACTCAAACCAAGACCTGGCTATCGTGGAATACAGTGGATTTTCGGAGAGTTCTGGAGAACTAAATCTGCTGACAACCTATTGATGATCTCTGAAAGTCTGATGTGCAAAAATGAGTGAACAATTAACTCTCCTGAGCAGTTGCATTAGGATCTATGGAAGCAATCACGGAGCTAATGAACTTAGGAGCTGTGGCTCCATCATGCACAGGTGGATTTGGGGGAGGACAGTGCAAAACTCCCACTGATGCATTTCAGACAGAAATCAAAACAGAGCTTTGAAAGAACAGGACATACCTCCTCATTTTTTCATTGGAAAAGACTAATTTCCAAATCAAACACGTACACAGGAATATGTATACTTTATATAGGCAAATTCACTGCAGTGATTAAGAGAAGCTTTTTACTGCCTCTGTGCCCAAATATTTATTGATTCTTTTTTTCCCCTTCCTTTGGAATTCATTAGTTAAGTGAATAATCTCTTTATGTTCCTCTATTAGTTTTATACTGAAAACCAAGAACCTGTGCTATTCTCCCCCGCTTCTCTGCAATGTTCTTATTTCAGCAAAGTAAGGTTTGAGCTGGAAAGTTTCCCTGAGAAGATTTTCATTTCTCATCTTGTCTGATGCAAAGTAAAGAGTATGCCAAGTGCCACTGACCTTAACTCTCCTGAATCAAAAATATCTGATGTGATATATAGAAAACTTTGATGTGTAGATATGCTAATCAGCAGAGAAATGTCAAATTTGCATACATTTCAAGTGACCCAACAATATTTACCTTAGAGCTAAGTTTCATATTTTTCTGACAATTGCAGCATTGAACAAGTGACTCATTTAGCATATCTAAGCAGCATTATGTCACAGGGATTTACCTCAGACTTGTTTGAAAGCATCAAAAAGATGAACATCACTGTCTGAAATTAACAACAAGCCTAATTTGATTTGACAAATGATGTTGATTTAGATAGGGTCACTAGCTATTGAAGATGCGGAGGACAAATAGTGCCTTGAAGCCTTGATAAAACTGAATATTTAAACAGTTCATTATGCAAATTTGCCCTCTACCTGTCAGTAGTGACTAAAGTATAGGGTTAGAGTGCTGAAGAGGCTCAGTGCTAAGGAAATGACTGGTGTACATGTACCTGGCTCTTCTTAAAAAAACAACTCCATAGACATTCACAGAGTGGATGCACATCAAGCATCGTCCTCTCCAGGTTTGTCAGTGACAAAACAGACAAGGACTTGATTCTGAAAGCTTTCAGCAACAGTGCAGAAAACTTAATTTTACCAAGAGAATGGGTAGACATGGACATTTTCCTGTTGCATATTCAAGGCCTCATTCTCCAACCCTTTCTCCCAAGATGAACTTCCTGGGAGCCCAGTGAGCTTGAGTGGAACTACCTGCATAACCACTGCTGCTGCTCCTCAGGAGCCCTGCCGTGTAACCAGTCTTAGACACAGAATCTTTTGGGTTGGAGAAGACTTCCAAGATCATGAAGTCCAACCTCTGACTGAACACCATCATGCCAAATAAACCATAGGCACTCATCCATAGTGGCCTTGGAACCACAGTTGCACAGTTGTGTGCAACACCTACACATAAGCCTTCACCATCACTCAGCCAACTGGAATCCATCAGCAGCAGAAAGAGAAAATCTAGTCCCATATAAGCCTTTGGGTTTTGAAAAAATACCTTGAAATATCATTGCCCATTCAAAACAGAGGACTTTAACATTTGAGGGTCCATCCTAAAAATTAAATACATTGAATTCCATCAACCTTGTGTAGTTCTGGACAGCTGAGAACACACGTTCTAAAGGAATAAAATGTGTAGTATCTCAGAGTGGATATTTAAGTATTCAGGAATGATTAACAATATCTATTTGTTCCATGTCTGAGGTGCTAATAAAAACTTATTTTGAAAGGAACTGCTACAGAATGGTTAATCTATATGGCACCAACTCCTTAAAGTTATTTTCACCAATTTTCTTTTGCTTTATACACACACACACTATGGTTTTAGATATTAGTATACTTCAATTTACCAGCACACTGCTTGACCACAGGTCAGCAGCTTTTAAGGCATCGCATAGCAGAGCATGTTTAATTATGTTACAGTTAACGAGTTAACCTTCTGTAAGACACTTTCCACCATGTTTTTCTCAGAGCTCAGAAAAGCCTATCAGTGTAAACCGGACTGAATTCTGATGCAGCGCATTTAGACAAGTGTATGAAAATGTCAGTTTAAGTATTGGCAAGTAGATAATATTTGAACAGCAGACAGAAGCTGTTGAATTAAAGAAGTGTGGGAGAGCAACAACAGTACAGAGAGCAGACAGAAGAATATCTACTCCAAGTAGATCCTGGGAAAGCCTTGCATGGAGTGAGCTGTGTCCCCACGGGACAGAGGGGTGTGTGCAGCACATGAGGGATGCTCTGTTGGCGGGGGGGATTGCATCCCATAACCAGAGCTCCTGGTGATGCTGGTACAGAGGCCAAGCCATGCATAACTCAAGAGATCTTGCTCTTGCACACAGCCCTTTGCATGAACCCAGCATACCCACCAAGGACTGGGATCTCTTAGGGCTGAGGAACCAGGGAAATGTTTATATTACATGTGGTAGATTTGGGCTAAGGTACACAGCAGCACGCTCAGGAGCTCGTTAGCACCCAGGAATCTGAGCCAAAAGCATCATAAACCTTTTCCATTTTGTGCTTTTATCATGCAATCTTATTGACTCATTTACATGTGTTTTGGAGTATTTGTGTTTTCTTTATCCAGGTTATCCCATCTCTCCCTAGCTGGCCAGACTAATTGGGAGATGACTGTATTTACCATTTCACCGGATCTGAGAAAACATGCCTTGTGAGCAACCTTGATTTGTTTATAAACTACTCCCCTAACTCTGCTGAGCTTGTAAGTTCTTGGCTAATTGCTCTCATGTCCATGAAATGGGAGAAACCCAAGTTTGAAATACATGGAAACAATTAGGGCAGAAAAAAAAAAAAAAAGGCTTTCCCTGTAAACAGATGTCCATGCCAAGATACCCTACCTAGAGCAACTGGCACGTGGTATGTTTGCAGATGGATCCACAGTAGGATCTAGCCACTTATATTTAGCATGCAGTGTTATTTGTTTTAGCTTGCCAGTGAGCAATAGGCAGGAGTTGGAAGGGGAACCCATCATTTGTGCACGGAAGTGCACCAGTACCACACCAATCACATACCTTAACCCTTAATTGTTATAAATGCAGCAGCCATTACAGGAATATCTGCTTTTTTCCTTCACAAAGTTGACTTAGAAGAGCATAGGTAAGATGATTTGTAATGTGCTATCTCGTTACGTAGTTCTTCTGACATTTTGTTCACATGTGGAAAAATAAATAGCAATACAGCAAAGTGTTTCAGCCTGTTTCATTATGTTGGTAATTTCCACTGCATGGATTTTCTGTAAACTCTGGTTAACATGCATGAAGTAATTCAGCAGTCTGAAGGCCAGGAGGGATCATTTGTGCATCTAGTCAGAGCCTCCTCCACAAACCATGGCATAGAATTTCCCCAGCTCCATCCTCTATCTGTACTCTGCCTTCTTGCTAAGATAAAATTATAGCAAATCTCGACTTGAAGCCTACAAGTGATGAGAAAAATGCATCCTTTTTCTACGTAAACTGTTCAAAGGTCAAAATTAGTCACTGTCCTTTCAATTTTTTCCCCATTTTAATGCATTGATTACAAAATCAGAGTTGTCTTTGGACTGGACATAATTGTAAGCTGATGCAGTACTCCTGAAGCAAAAAGCTATTATTTTTTATGAGAAGAAAAATCACTTGAAGGGAACGAGAGCACTGAAATGTCAGACAGACTTGGTCTTTGGGCTTACATCCAAAAGAAATGGCTACATTTCCATGACCTACAAAGCAGGGTCAAGTGGTCATATTGACCCTTTCTGCCCTAAAATAACCCACAAGTTTACAAGCTGTCACCATGGAATGGTTCCTTTAAGAAAGTGCTTGTCAATGTCTAAGCAGGTACAAGTGTTTGATCCCTGACAGTTTGCATATGACAACCTTAATATTAATGTTTCCTTCTTATAAAAAGATGTTCCAAGCACTCATGATCTCCAAAGTATTTTTGTCTTTTTAAAACCGTAAGTCAAAATACCTTTTCTCGTAAAAGGGTGATGATTGAGGCAACAGTTATGATGGAAAAACTAAAAGCCTAGTCAGTTATTTATATATTTGGATGCAGAGTTCATCCTCCCATCCTGCTGAACAAGCACCTCTGCAATCTCTGTATGAAAATGAAAAGGCTGCTTTAAAACATCTCAACATTTCTGAGTTATTGAAAATGTCACAATCCAGCAATCAATAATTGAACCAACTTCAAGCAGTGCACATTTTGTTAAGACCAAATTCTCTTTTTCCAAGCATTGTAATTCAATGTCAATAATTTTATGACTGAAAGTGAATGTATGGGTTTATATTTGTAAATCATAGTATCTTCAACACAGATTGAGTATTTTTGACTTCTCTTTTGCTATAGAGCAGATTCTCAAAATCCTGCTAGACACACCCAGTATTCACTAGTGCACATGCTGCCTTTGAAGTGGTTTCTGAGACATTTCAGAGCTGTTCTGATAAATTGGTGTTACATCTCTAAGCATAGGCAGGGGAGGCAAATGATCGGTTATTCAAGCTTGAATAGCACCAGAAAACTGTGGTCCTTCACCATTTCTGGAGCTTCCACTTGATAAAGATTTTTTCTATAGAAAAGCAAGTAGTAGTAGCTCATCTGAATATCTCATAAGGGATGAAGATTGAAAGACATTATTATACTGTGGCTTTACAGATTCCTTCAAACTTGCTTTCTGAAGTTTAAAGGACTTCAATGGCTTGTGAATAAATACAGGTAAATAAACAGCTTTTATAATTAGAATTTATTTTTTCTTACAAGAGGAAATCAAAATCACATATAATTTTTAAATGGAAAAAAACCCCACGATGTCTCAATTGTAAAAAGAACAAGCAACTGACAAATACCAGGAGGATGAACAGTAAGCAGTGGTCTTCAGAATATTCCTGGAATGAATGTCATTCTAGTGACTGGATTGCTGCCAAGACTTTTTATTCTGTGTTTTTAAAAATGCATAGACTAGGAGAGTCATAAAAGAATGTTTTGTCTCTGGAATATGCTGGAACAAAAGCCAGATATGCTTAGACTTTGACATGGACATTCATCATGTCCCAAGCTGAATCAGTTATTAATTCTGAAAGTATTAAATATGGAGTGGGTTGAGTATCTAACAAGTCTCCATATTATTCAGTTATAACTCAAATGTTATACTGGCTGATTTTGCAGAAACATCCTCCTGTATATTAAGTTGTGTGAACTCAGCAAGTCCTGCTCTCCATGGGCATCTCCACCACTTTGCCTGACAAGTTGAAGCTGAAGTACCAGGATTATTTTCATTGGCATGGAAAGAGCTTCCACACACAGAGCACAAGATCCACATAAAATTCATAGAAGCTTCTCATTTTGAAAGCTTGTTCTGCACTGGCTCCTGCCTGCTGGCCAAACTGACATCTTGCCCTGAAGGCTGGTGTAATCAGATTGTTGGAACAACATCACAAGGGTTCAGTAACTTCTCCACCATTTTAGTTTCTCCTCTTTAGCCCTTCAGACCATATTCAGGGACACACATGCAATTATTTCTCCTATTTATTTACACCTCTTCAGCATATCCCTTCTGGAAGTTAGCAGCTCACCTGGACTGACTCATGTAGATGCAGTAATATTATTTCTTACAGCACACTTAGAAACTCAACAATATTTATTGTAATGGTAGTGTGAGCAGCAGTGCTGTGAAATTCTCAAGCTGCAGCATTGAGCCACTTCCACAAAATCTGTATTTAAGTGCCATTTCAGTTTTCACTGTGCTTGTGCTGTATTAAAGAGAAAAGCAGGAGAACACTCCTTTAGCTATTCATCAACACCACTGCTTATTATCAAGAGGAGCTTCTTGGGAGGAGAAAAGGTACAGCTATGGCTCATGGGGGTGCAAGAATTCTTAAGGACATTCACTGTACTAACATAAGACTTCAGTGGTTTTTGTTCCTAAATTAAGAAACCCCCTTACATTCAGGAGCAAAAAGACACCTTTAGAGCCTAAATTCCATTAAATACACTAAGGAGGAAAAAACAACTTTATAGGCTAAAATATTGTTCATTGTGGATTTCTGTACTCCAGTTCTCAACATAAATGCATATCACATGAAAAGGAATGGTTCCTAGACTGACAGCTGAATGTTTTCATGTTTTCTTAAACTCCCAACTTAGATTGTCTTCAGAAGCTGAAAACAGATGGAAAAAAAAAAAGCAACAAATAAGGTTTGGTCTTGATTAAGAGCTGATCAAGAGGCTCTGGTAGGCTCTATTGGAATGTGCTTCTCCATTTTCTAATCAATTTATTAAGTGATGGCAATAACAGTAGTAATAAATATTAATATTAGTGTTGAGCAAAGTCACCACTGGAACCCATTGCACTACAAGGGTGAGGTGGAAAAGAGACAGTTCTGCAGAAGGAGTTCCATGTTAAAGCCATCAGTAGTCAAAGGGATTACAAATCATAGGAAAAAATAATAGGACTGGGAGAGTGCCCAAAGGCCCAGGCTCAGTCCACCATCCTATGGACATCCCAGGATCTGACCTGATTTTTAAGGAGTCTTGCTTTGATGACAGTACAAGGCCTGCTGTATTTCTTCTCATTCCTTGTAGACACCAGAGACGTGTCCTTCTCCTTCCTCCTTCCCCCCCTTCCTCCTGCCAGAAGTATTTTCTCAGAATGGGAAAAGCCATACATATTAACACAGCCTTGGACTCCATTACCAGAGGAAAGTGCCTTTTGAACCATGAATTCCTGATAATGAAGATCATCTGCTGGAAAAAGCCTTCAGCTTTACCTCTGACATTCAGAGCTTTTGTATATTCCAGTAAGTGTACATGTAATTTTTAACTCAGAGAAATAGAAGACAAATGTTTTCTCATGCCTACCCAATGCAACAGAGAATATGGGATAGGATAAAAGGGTGTTTGTGCTGTTCTCTGTTAAAATGAGCTGAGATGTTCCAATATTTCCTCTCAGTTTTAACACCATGATAGTAATAACATAGCTGGAGTCTCAGTATTTCTCCTGTCTTCAGATTGAGGCAAACAAATTCAGATTGCTCAAACAATCTGTAGCATTTTAGCTGCTCAAAATGATGTTCAAAACCAGTTTGTATAAATAACTGCTGGTTTGATTGTTTTATTTAACCCGTTAGATACCAGACCTGTTCAGCACAGGGGATGCTCTGCATGAAGAGGGAATCCTTACAGAATTCCTGCATAGATTCTAGTTTATTAAAGTCAGAATAAGCTGAAATAAGTCACCCTCAAGCCAGATATGAGGAATTACATACAAATAAGAAATACTCTAGCCCAACTATGTTAAAAATCCCTTTTTATCAAACCAGTGCAAGTTTGCTTCTAGACAAGGCCTACTAAAATTTGCTACGCTGTTTTAAAACTATTTTTTAATACTTTTGGGCAAGCAGCTTATACGTTCACTGTGTGGCTAATATTAATGGCAGAGCTGTAAATCCCTCACAAGGGAGTTTGTGGAAGTGCTGATATATCCATTACCACCACAGGGAAGTGCTGCCAGGCTCTTCTGTAATTACAGCTTCTTCAAAGGCAAAGTACATCATTTGGTCTGGAGAGAGAAGCAGCAAAAGCCAACACAAGAGGAGACTGGCTGATCTGTCAGAAGTCCTGGTGCCAAGGGCATGAATACTTTGGTGCCCAGATATCCTCACCAAAGTCCCACTGCAGCAGAGAAAATATCCCTTTCTACCTTCTCCACCACTCTCCTGCTCTTCTTCCTCCTTTGTTACACCCACTTTTTCTTTTGCAACCCATGTTTCCCCAACACCCATCAACACCACAGTCATGCTGTCCCTCTATATAGCATTTCCATCTGTAACTCTCAGAGCATTTTGCAAAAGGCAACAAACAAGCTGCTTCCTCCACCCAGGGTCACCCAGAAGGTCAGTGCTGAGCCCAGGAATTGCCCCCAACCTCTGAAGACCTGCACCAGGAATGGGACATGCTGTACCACTCACAGCCACCTGTTAGGAAACACCACAGCCTGAGTAAGAGCTGAGCTCTTACAGGGTGCTTGACACTACTCCTAATCATGTAAAAATAATGAAAACTATTTTCTGTCCATTTGAGGCACTTGCAAATTACCATTCACTGTCAGATCTAAGTGCCAAACACTATCAGGCACACTGACAGGCTTTGAAGGCTTCCAAGATGAGGTGGTATTAATACAAGCCTGCTTCACTACAGTACTACAAGAATTATGCAGTAGATACTTAAATGTTGGACCCCGCAAGCACATTCTGACTCCTTGTAATTGGTAAGAGCAGAGCCTTGGAATGGAGGGAGACAGCTGTGACAGGGTCATTCAGCTGAGCACCACCACATCCCTACAGGGCCATCCAACATAAGGATGTTGTGGTCATGTCCCACGACCCAAGGGCGGTGGATGGTACCACACGACATTCCCAGGAGCAGGTGACTATTCCCAGATAAGTGTGTGGCTTTCTGCTGACATGAAATTCAGATGTATCTTGGTATTACAGATGAGGTAAAACCATTGTGTTACTGGTCTGTCTGCCTCTGGTTTTGTCTCTGCACTGCAAATAACCAAGGAAGGAAAGCTACTTGGTTCACATGCATGGAGAAATGGTCTCAACCAGTGCTGACTGCTCAAGGCACCAGGATTCAGCAAAGTGCATCATAAAAAGTTTCTAACTCTATATAAAGACATCAAGGGGAAATCTATACCAGAGGGTGGGAATTTGGGATCTACAATGGCTATGCATAGCACTGCTATATGATGACAGCTGTGAGGAGGGGGGAAGAGGAGAACCCTTTAGTATGAAAGAAAAAAAATCCACATTTTGCCATCTTGAGTCTTACTCAGATCTTGAATATAGGTAGCACTGAGTTTTAAGAGGGTGCAAGAATCTTAACTAATTTTGAGTACACCACACTTGTTTTCATGCAAGAAGACAAATATTTTCTATTCCCTTTCAAATAGGACAGTCTACTGCTGGGTGAGAACTACTTTGGACCAGGATACAAGAGTAAGAAATGCTATTTTACTTTCTCATAAGGTCAGCAAAACTCAGGTTACAACCCTTTGCATTTTTTAAGTACTTAGCCAAATAAATTCAACAACTCCCTGCTCAAAGGGTATGTGACTCTTTCTCTGTGACAAAATTCTGTAAGCAAGCAAGAAGAAGCAAATTTCTCCTAGACATTGTCAGTTATTACATACATAAACCTGTGACTGGTGTGGAGATTAAGTCACAACAAGGCTTCTTGAACATGAAAGCTCAACGTGTCTGTAATAGAAGTTACTAGAAAGCAAATACTTCTCAAACAATAAAGAATATTTTTTTTTCACCAGACTGAAATTATTGCAAAACCTCTTCAATGTTAAGGAGAAATCTGACCAGTGGCTTATTGCCGGCAGAGCCACAAGGTGGGATTAAATAATACAAAAATAGGGGAAAATAATCCAAAAATTAGCTACTCAGTGCTTTTCTTCACAATATCTAATATCTAATCAGCCATCCTACTTGACTACTTCTGTAATATTTCTAATCCTCTTTCCATTTCAAAGACATGGATTCAAAGTGCTTTTTCCAGCAGCATTTGGAGCACCACATAGGCCTAAAAAACATAAACGACCCTACTATATAGTTGCCTAAAAACATGTAGAGTAGGTGAGAAACTTCACCAGCACAGTGTAGTTATATAACCACAGTATTTTGGACAAGTTACTGAGTACAGGATGAAAGGCAGTACATCAGCACACTCTCTCCCACCTGATTCAGGTCTTAATTAGAAATGGAGAATGTTTCTGTTTTGGGGCTTTTTTGTGGTTTTCTTTTTTCCTATGATTTAATCCAGAGACCCATTTTTCGAACATGGTCAAACTAATATTTTAAGGTACAGAATATCAAATGAAGTTGAAGAGGACAACAAGCAATGAATTTCTGTTCAGTCCTTAATGGATGTTTCTCTCCAAGACCAGCATCACTATTTGCACCACTTAACATTTTGGGCAGATTGAGGATTGAACAGAATGGTACACGTCGACACGGCCAAAAACTGCTCCTGGGCTGCACTTAAGTCTCAATTGCTCCTATATTGCTTCTGGCCTCTTTCATTTTCTGTCTGCAAACTTGGGCCACAAACTGGAAACCTTCTGAGTTTTAGACACTGAAATCAAAGCTTGTCTATGCTGGGCAATTGATTCTGCTTTGGCTGTTTCTGAAGAAGACTCATAGTTTGTCAATGCTTTGACAGAGCAAGCTCCTCCTGGTGATCCACAAGCTGACCTGCTGGGCATCAGTCTATCAATAAAGCCTCCTGTGGGGTGGAGTGGAGCTTCCTGGTGGGTCACTTCTCTCCCTGCACCACTGCAACATCCAGGAATTAACTGCATCTGCTGGCAACGTACTGGCTGCCTGTTTTGGGAATGAAGGCTGATGCTTTAAGCACGGGGTCACCAGATGGCTGTTCCTTGTAGCTTAACTTGACCTTCAGAGAGCTCTGCTGTGCCCTATGCAGCACGGCACCACGGAGCTCCAAGGCAGAGCGCAAGATGCATTAATAGGTCAAACACTTACTTGGCTGAAGACCATTGTGGAACTATTTATTATGGCCAGTTGGGGCAGATTGCACTGGGCAGGGATGTGCTGTAATAAGCACATTAATGCCAAGTGTCACATGCCAAGATCTGACAAAGAGAGGTGAAGAACATCAGTTCATACTTCACTCATCTGTTTTTCCTTGGTAACTGCACAAGAGAATTAGAGAGCTGCTGCCCATACTACATCTAACCTGCTGGAAATCAGAACCCTCAGTTTCCCAGCCTGAAACAATCCAAATCCACTGAGTCTGATTTAGATGCAGTCAGAAAAAATCCTGACTGAACTACATAGGGTTAAGCACTGGCCAAAATACCAGCAGAAGCAGGAGGCTTGGGTGCTTTGAAACTCTGTTCAACATATGTCTGAAGGATTTTTGGGACTGCACAATGCTGTACTAAAAGAAAAGATTGGCAAGGCAGATGTTCGTTGTTTACTGACCCCTGATGAAACCTGCCCTTTCCTTTACCCATTTGAGATGTTCAATAGATACGTTGGTGCTGATTTTTAAACCATGTGCTGCCAAAAATCTGGTGTATTTCTACGTCCCTGAGAGTTTGAAAACAAGAAGTACACTAGACTAGTGTGAAAACACACTTCCTTATGGCAGGTTTATAAGCTGATCACTGGAACTGAATTTCTTGCAAAGTAACATGTTGAAAACCATGACAGGCTCATTGACAACAAGCAAAGCCCTCACATTTCTATCTCAGGAAGAGGGTCAGTTTGCAGAGCAGGCACCAAGTGATTGTTTATTGGAGCTTTTGCAGAAAAAAAAAGGAAATTTTGCCTTCCGGGTATTTATGTGGAAAAAGCTGATACTGTCACAAACACAAATAACAGAAACAGGACTGTGAGAACTCCCAACCACACTCAAGCTTTCCTTTCCACGCCATTTTTCTATATGGCTAACATGGCAACGTTGGAGTCTCAGCCAACGTGGTAACACTTCCGACTTTGGAAGAGACCAGCACTTTGCTTTGCTTGATTTTTCCCCACCTGTCAAGCATATCTTGTCCAAGAATATTTCCCAAGCAGCTGAAGGGATGGAGGTACAGACATGACAAACACATAATGATGAAGACACTTTCTAGAGCAGCTTCTTGGAATTGCTGGGGCAGCAGCCAGCGATAACCCTGGGGACTCTCATTCATGGGAAGCCAACACCGTGGTGGTCCCAGATGGAGTAACTCAGCATTCATGAAGTCACAGGCACTATTTCTATCACACATTCACACCCTGCTTTCATAGTCACACTTATGTTCGCTTCCACTTACATTTCCAGGTCTTGTGACTGCAAGAAAACAACCCCCACACAGGTAGTGCATAAAGCTGTTGTAAATGGGGCACAACTTCAGTTCTAAAAACCTCAGAGCCAAGTGGTATTCGGTGGTATCCCAATAGGGAAGCCTCCAACATTCCATACACCCTGGAATAAGTCTACTCATATGAGTACACATAACAACAACTCTGGTCCTGTGCTACGGGATGTGCAAGACAACTTCAGAACAAAGTCTCTGAGTAGCACAACAAGCTCCACGAAGGACCATCAATATTGTTAAACATGACACACAGTGTTCAATTTTGAGTTGTGCATGGTGCAGACAAATTAGCTTTCTTCAATTATACTAACTAGATTAAATGAACTATCATTCCATACATTATGGAACAGCAGAAATTGATGAAGAGCAAGTTTCAAAATCCAGGCTTGCTTATTCTACTACCAACAAACTCTTCATCAGGGAAAGCTGTTAAAGAAAGTTTTGAACAAATACAGAGAAAGAATGCATGGAATACTGAAAAGAGCACAGGAAACATGATGCTTGGAGCCCGTGGAGTGACCTGGCAAAATGGGTGAGAAAGGGTGAGAAAGGAAGCAGGCGTTCAGAGAAAGAGTTTGTCAGTCACTATCACTGGCAATATATCTTGCAGTTTTCAAAAGCAGCTACACTGATGGCCTTTGCCATATTCTTAACAGAATACATGTGTCATTAATGCTCCATGTTCAATAATGGGGATATTACAGACCCATGAAAGGGTACTACAATGTGCTGAGTTGTCAGGAAAGGGAGAAACCAAGGAAAGCCTTCACATGCAACAGAGCTCAGAGGAAACTCAGTACAGCAGAGATGACTTGGCATATCAGAAACAGATATTCCTACAAAGACTGTTACTGCATCTTCACTAGCAAATTCTAAACCTGCTTCTGTGAAAACCAGAGAGAAACATGGCTTTGGTAGGAATCAAGAATTCTGACTCCATCTTATGACTTGAAATCACCACTCTTCAAGAATAAATCTTGTTTTGCCCAATATGGCTCATTTCATCCAAGATCACAACCTCCAGCAAGTTTTTCTTTCCAAAGAGGCAGATGAACAAAGGCAGGTTCTGAGCACAGACCTTGGAGACACCAAGTGCCTCAGGCAAACCCAGCACAGGGATAGTTGTCACAGGCAGGGACCCCACACAAAGCAGCAGCCTCACCTCACAATACTGAGGAGACACCAAAATAATGCAGGACAAATGAAATTAAAGAGCGTACACAAACAATAACATTTCTAGTAGTCCCACCTCAAATATAGCAAACACAAGTCCCAGCAGGAAATTACTTTAGACAAGTGCAAGAAGCACCAGGGAGACTTTCCCCCTTCCAATCTCAACAGGTTCATCTTTCATACAAGCAGGGAACTACCTGGTTTTTAATGGATCAGCAGACAGCTACAGTATCCAGCCCACTGCTGTCACATGCAGGAAGGTTAATTGTAATTACACAAGTGAAGTTTCCTGATGAATGTATCAAGGGATATGCCATTTGGCTCATGCTGTTTCTGTTTTACAGGTAAAGCTAATGAGTACAAAATTAAGCACTTGAGAAACAGATCACTGACAAAGTCCACACCAGGTTCGCAGGAGAATGACACGAGCGAGTTTGGGGAGTATTCCCTATTCCCTCATATCATCTTTCCATCTCTTCAACAGATATGAAGGAAACAAGACACCAAACACCTTAAGCTGTTGTTTTCATTTTATTAATGTATTCCTACTGCCATTTTCAGCTCCTAGTCAATGTCTTTGATAGCTGACACATCGTTTCTATCACAATTTATTTTGCTGAAGGCATTTTCCAACTCCCTTAAGCCTTTCCATTCCCAGCTACAGTGCATACTTTTGAGCTAATATTAATTTAAATGACCTTTTTTTCCCCTAGATGTGCTTTTGAAATTTAATAAGATCCCAGGATTATACCTGTACATACCAACACCCATAGAGTACAGTCCCTCACAGCCTGACTGCACAGGCTGAACTACAGAATGTCACAGAGGAAAGAAGCCTTACAGGAGACATAAATCTGTAGAGGGGCCATGCTGCTGCCTCCCCTCCAGTAGCACCCATTAAGTTCAGGCTCCCTGTTTATATTTTGACTCCATGGCACAGCTGGAGGTGGAAATAAAGGGGAAGTTATTGAGGTTGAAACCGAATGTTTCTGCATCTCTGTTTCCTAAATAAGTCATCCACAAACCTGGAAGGTCATACATCCACCACCAGGGCCAAACCTCTAAGTTCAGTCTACTTCTCACTAGAAACCAAAGACCCCACATCCACCTTCTCTTCCAGCTCCAAGCCAGGATTGAATAAGCAAAGGACCAAGCCTTCCCACGCCACCAGCCCTCCTTGGCAGGCTTGCCTCCCACAGCTTGCTTCTCCAACACCTCCCCACCTACTACTCCTATTCCTGCTGGGCTGCAGCCTTTTATAGCAGCTGTTTTTTGATTGGCACTTTTTCACAGATGGGGGAGGCAAATAGGTCCTTCATTAACCCTTTGCAGGTTGCTGCCAAATGTGTGTGGGGGTTATATGTCATTTTTGTTAATGAAGTGCCTTCTGGAATTGAACTGTGTGCTCCTTTTCCATAACTGTGCAGTTCGGCACATCTAACTGGAAAGTACAAACAATATCTATTCTTAATCTTATTTATTGTTAGTAAATGAGGCAGTGAAGTGGTTGGGTGAAAAGCCAGAATTCTGAACAGTTTCCTTTATGCAAGATAAAATTTAAAGATTAACAGACTTTGGAAAACAACTCAAGTATTTTGTCTCCATAGTTCTGTCTGATTTTTATTTCACTAATTGAGTTCTAGGATAAATAGGAAGGAAGGAAAGAAGCAGCTTATTCCCCCTCTTTTTCCTTATATCTTCCTTCCAAGAGAAGTCCATGGAGCCTCAGCCTGTTTGGCTCTCTAAGGTAGCACTCAACATCTGTTTGCAGGTAAAGCCTCCCTCATGTGGGAGATAACTCAGCAGCAAGTTGTGCTGTGCTGCCATGGCTGACCATGGTTTTTTGCTGGTTTTTTTCTGCCCTTGATTTGCACACACTCCTGGTCTATTGCCCCACAGGAGAAATCAATCTGAGGTTTATTAAAATAAAAAGCTCTCTGTTCCATGTTGGGCTTTATGGAATTTTGCTATTGGTGAAAGATGAATAAGGTTATAGAGAGAAGTTTTCAAAATGAGATTTAAGTGATCTAAAGCAGAAATGTCTAGAAGTACTTTTAAAATCAGTATTTACTCAGTTTTCTTATTAGTACTGTGGCTGCAGTTAGCCAAGGATACATAACCCATATACACTCTACTTTCCAGACTCAGATCCTCTCCTCTCCATTCCTCTTTCTGATGCAGGGTTAGGAACAAAGCCAGATGGCAAAAGGGATGGAAACAGGACAAGGTACTCTAACTGCTGCTTATGACAGTGCAAGGTGGAGGAGGAATTATTGATAGTGGCTGGGAAAAAACCCTTCTACCTATTTTCATGGGCAACCAGGTCAGGCACTCTGCAACCCTGGGAAAAGGCTGATTGATTAATCTATGCCTTGAACCAGCTTTGTGGCTACTTCTGAAGGGACTTGCTTCCTTACACTTGCTTAGGACTCGTGTAAGTCATTAACAGAAGCAGTTTAGTTTTGGAGGAAAAATACAGTTGATAGTAAAAAGCATACAATAAAATGTATTTGATGTCTTCTGCATGATGATATAATACATCAAAAATCTGATTTTAAACTTTTTGACAAGTTGCCCCAGGCTTTATATCAAAATTAGCCTTGTGCTTATGCTGCTGAAAGGAAGGAGGAGGGGAGAGAAGAAAACCATGCATTAAGAAAATAAGCAACCACGTGAAAAAGGTGGTCAAAGTGTAAATGGCCCCAGTACTCCGATGGTTCCAGGGATTTGTGTGACATATTGTGAACAGACATGAGTTCAGTCTGTCCCCTTTCCAAGGTGGTCAAAGCCTTGTGGATAACATCATGCCAATCCTGAATGGGAAAACCCTGCCAGTGACTAAATATATTACCTTGGGCTTGGTGCTGTGCTGACGCAGCCACATGGAATTTGGACAAACTGGAACACAGACAGAGAGGCCGTGTTTGCTGAGGGTGTACTGGCACATGAACTCTATGTTCATCCATAAGAGCAAACAAAATGTCTTCCTGTATCATTAGGAAAACATGCAAGACACCCTTTCCAAATTTCACCATAGAACTGAATGGACAGTTCCTGCAAGAAAGGACACATGGAATATATGTTTGGACAGGATTCTGAACGGCTGAAGTTGTGCCTTCTTCAGTCTGCATTTAGTGCAAACACTGTGTACTCTCTCATAAGCACAAACAAAAATGTCTCTGTCCTAGGGACATCCAGAGCTTTGCACCTTAAAGATGAAATGACATCAGCAGGCTCCAGTGCCTCATCCTTGATGATCATGGAAAATGATGCAGCTGCACAGAAGAAACCAACGCTGGCTCCCTGTTAATGCTGTTTGGATTTGTTTGAAATCCTGCTTGGTTTGGTGATCTATGCAGAACAATGAAAGAACCACTGATATACTACCACTTCACAGAATCATGCTGACTTTTAAAATCTATAACCACACCTTGAGCTTTAGGGCATAAATATTCTTTCAGTTATGTCACTCTGGCTTATGCTGCTGAACCTGTGAATTGGTAGTTCTGCTTTTTTAATTAAGATCTTCATATTGGTAATGAGAGAGCAACTCACTTGTCCAAGAACCTGCACCAGGATGCTTGTGAAGTCTCAAAACGTGGCCTGATTTCCCTCCCTCGATTTCATTTACTTCCCTGGTGTAATGTCACATTTCCTGGTTTTAATCAGGAATAGAAGCACAAAAGCTGAACGAATATTTAGAAATATTTATTTTTTAAAAAAATAAGAAATAGGAATTATCAAATATCCTGTGAAAGAGCTTGTTCTCCTGAGGCTGCCCTACCTCATTCAAATCAAATGGATTTGAATAAACATCTGGAACAGCTGAGTGCTTTTTCCCATCTTAGCATTTGACACCCATCTCTAATAGTGGAGTGGACCATAGTGGAATTAGATCCAAAAAGAATTTATCTGCATTCATGAGTGCTATGTTCAGTGAAACTTCACATCCATAGACAAAATCCACAAGTTGTCACCGTGCCCAGACAAGTTACTTGTCATTATGATGATCTGCAAGGCATCCATAGAAAGAAATCATTTTGACTGAGCTTCGTTCCTCAAGGACAACGCCAAGGTTAATTTATTTGTTTTTCACTTTGAGTTGGGGGTGGACAGTCCCTGGAAGAGCAGCACTGTTTGCCAAATGCATTTCTGGGAGTATTTGCTCAACGGCTACTCTTCTATCCCACACCTTCCCAAATGTCTCCAAGAATGTAGGCTGTGTCCATAAGCTCAGTCTGTTCTCAAGGTTTCACTCCACTCAAGTGGCCCCCAGATGAATTTCCCAGGATTTGTAATAGTGAATATGGGGATAGCTAAATGTCAGTGATCACAGAAAAGATACTAAGAAATGGCTAATACAATATTAGAGAGGAAAGCTGACTGTAGAGACGAGAAACAAACCAGAAAATCAAACACTAAAAGCAGAACAACCCTATTTTGATTGGAATGTAGAATCACAGCAATGGAAGAGGAAAGTCCTCTCTCCCATCAAAAAAACCTCTAGTTGATAAAGACAAAATATTAAACCTTTCTCC
Organism: Calyptomena viridis; assembly: GCA_013390005.1. NCBI lineage: Eukaryota > Metazoa > Chordata > Aves > Passeriformes > Eurylaimidae > Calyptomena > Calyptomena viridis. The sequence continues at coordinate 30,838 of WEIV01019456.1, read as the reverse complement.
ATGGCTTTTTCTGCCATCTAAGATGGTACCTCACTGTCTGAGAGCCTGCACTGATATTGGTGACATTCCCTGAGGTCCTTTCATCTTTCAGAGACTATCTAAGCTTCCAAGATACAATCTTGAGGGCCCCATGTTGTATTTTATAGCCTGCTGTACCATCAAATTTTGTCTTACCTGAGAAGACATTTCAAGACATTTTTGTAAATAGCTATTTCAAGCTATTTTTGTAAATAGCTTTTCAGTATATTTTTGCTTTAGCTTCCAAGATTCAGAGACATGTTCACAGGCACATAATAACCAGCCCCAGCTGTACCTTTGATAAAAAAATGAAGATATTTTGTACAAGTTTAATTTAAAAAAAAAATTATTTTTGCTGGGAAATGGAGCTTGCAATTCAAAATAATAGTGTGAAAATTCAGCCTCACATGAGATATCCACACCCTATATATTTGAACAAATGTGGACTTGAACCCAAAACTGTCCTTAAAATACAGATGTGTGTTTAGTGGTAAAATTACTTTTTATTGACAATGTGTGTCATATCCATTTACATTCTGGCCAGCCCTCCAGTATTGAGAACCATATGGCTGTTGTTTTAAACAGGCTGAACTCTTTTCAAAATCCATTATAGAGAGTGTGCTAAACACCAGCTTTATGAAATGAACAGAGAGTCCTGTCTCCATCAGGAGTTCCATGTGTGTAGGGAATTCATGGCTGCTGAGGAAAGCCAAATTTGCCATCTTCATCAATAACAACAAATTTTGTCAGGACATAAAAAGCATATTTAATATGCTAAGAACATAAGGAGTTCAGATTGAAATTAAAAGTTTTCGTTGTGTACCTGTGTATCAAAAATGCCTGACTTGGAGATGGGATGGTGGTGTGATCCTGAGTTACAGGACTTGAAAGGAATGTGTGTCCCAGTGGTTGGTAAAGTAATTCCAGAGATATGAACTTCATTATGGCTTCTGCCTGCATTGTGTCATTCAACAGCAATAATAATTACTATTGTTATTTATTATAATAGACCACACAGAGCTAACAGTGATATCTGATATCCATTGTGTCTCTCCCAAAGAGGAGACTTTTCTCACATGACATTCTCCCTGTCCCATACATCCTTTCTGTGCTGAATTACATAACTTCCCAGGATATCTCACCAGGAATACAGCACCTTGCAGCTCTCCCTGATCATTCATTAATACATTTCTACTATCACATGTTCCTATCCCATTCTTGAAAAACTAATCCAATGTATTATAACTGTCTGGAATAATCTTGGTCACTAAATGCTGTATCTCTTACAGAAATATGGTATTTTGGGTATTGTACTTCATTCTGAGTTCAAAGATAGGACTGACTTACTGAAGTCCTGTTGATATCAATGAAATTGTTTTGCCTAAGGTGAGTACAGAATTTGGCCACTATTCATTATTACACCACATAAATGGGAAGGTGATTATTTCCAAACTCTCACTCAGCATGTGGCCAGGTGACTCAGCTATTTTATTTATTTAATTACTTACATCCTTCTGCAGTTAATTACAAATTGTTGGCTCCAAGTCATGACCACAGAAAGAAGCAAGCAGTGCAGTCAGAAAGACAGAAAATCATGTTTTACAAGGCTCGCAAAGAACTAGAAACTCCAGTTTGCTGTCTCTAAACAGTCACAGGGATAAAGAAGAAAATAAACTTGTGCAAACCAGGGACCAATGCATCTTGGGGAAGCCCCAATTTCTAGCACCTTTTTACTTTGTGCAATACATTAATGTTAACCTGACACAGCACATAACTAGAGAACTGAAGTTAAATAAATGAAATCAGCTGTCTGACTTCTTTAAGATAAATGATGTTATTACAGCATAATTGTATAACCCCATATAGCTTACAGCAGCAAAAGGATGTGTATTTCACATGCCCTACTATAATTACATTCCCATTATAATTTTGCAGTTAGTTGCTATGAGCTCTGGTCATGAAAACATGCCAATTTTGTATGGGATTGAAGTCTGCCTAATTTTAGCAAATTGAGAGCTGCACAAAAGAAAAGAGATAAATACTATGTTGTTATTTTTCATTAGAGAATTGCTATATTAAGAGGCTGTGATCCAGCTGTGTTTGTTTAAATAAAAGTGTGATTTGAATACCTCCTACAGCTATGTTCCTGCCAATGAATAAAAGATAAAATGCGGCTCTCGTTGGATGTTAGTCTCCGAGTTCTAGCTGACTCAGAGATTTATTGTTTAACATAAGGAAGTGAAAAGCATGTAGAGCAGACCACACACAGGGCTCTTTTGTGTATTGTTTCAAGCCATACCACTAATAGATTTGTTCCACCAAGGCTTGCAGCAATTCAGCTGTGCTAAAATGCTCCACTTAACTGTGAAAAAAAATAATAATAAAATAGTAATTATGTCTCGATGGCAAATGCAGCTTAGACCAACACCACGAGTAGTGTAAACAGGAACTAATACCATTCAAAGCTGTATGTTATCATCATTATGATAATGAAATTAAGCTTTTATTTCCAAAAACCAAGCCCCTTAACATACTACTCAGTGTCTGTATAAACACATTGACTTCCTCTCATAGCCTGATATGACTCTGTAGTTGCTGAGCTAATATCCTTCTAACAGTACATACAAATAAATCCACATATAAATACATATACAAAATGTACAGTGCACCCCAGCAGTCTGAGACTTATCACAGACAACTTGGAACTCCTTGTGTGTTGGAAAAGCCTTTTACAATGCAAATAAAAAGGTGCATATAAATGGTCCTCCCTTTGTAGCTGCTTGTTTTGTAGTTTCCTTCATGGTAATCTTAGATGCAGGCACATCATTCTGCAGGAGTTGATATGTTTGAATGGATTCCATTATGGGCAAGTGCAGGAGTGAGTGGCTGAGTGCCAGTCAGAGCTGACTACTGAAGGGCTTAGGTTGTCAAAGGACTGACTTGGGCTGTCAGAGTTCATTTAAATAATACAAGCATCTTGAGTTTGGGGAAAAGAAAAAAAACGTAGAAAAAGGAAGAAAGGAAAGGAAAGCAGGACTTTTCTCACTGTAATATTTACATTGGATTTACAACTATAGTGGATTGAGAATGCATATTACATATGTCCAGTTTTGTTCAGTGATCAATAATATGTTCCAGACTTGGAATAATCTGTATGACGGGCTAACAAGGCGGTAGCATCTTCCTTGAGTAAAGCAGGCCGGAGTGCAGGGTATCCATAGCCAAAAGGACCATGGAGGGTCAGTTTGAGGCTTGAACTACGTGTTTGGAGAAAATCTTGCAGTTCTAACCAGGCAAGATGCATCTTGCATTTATATGAGAAAATGGAGCTTTGTGCCCAAAATTTACCTCCTGTAGGAAAAGTGAAAATCAAAGAGAAAGACCAGAAACCTGAGTCTACCTGCTGCTCTTTGGGCAGAGTCAGCACGTGCATAGAACAAGCAACTCCTGGTGCAGTGCAGGCAAATGATCCCTTCTCCTCTTCCCACCACACCATGGATGCAGAGGAGGAACCACAATCCAGCCCTGAGCAGGAGTCACCCAGTCCCTGGGCAGAGCTGTCACTGCTCTTTGCTCCATCCTGTGCCAAAAGAACCGCCCAGAGCCTACAAGTGCCTTGAAGATGCAACGTGTGTGTTTTGAAGATTCAATCTCAGCTCATTCTACAGGACTTTATGCTTCAAACTCTCAAGAGTCTTAATAACAATATCCTGTCTGCTTTTTATGTAGCACCTGTCAACCCGGAGGGACCAAAAACACTTCAAAAACTCTGTGTGGTTGCTGCTGCTAAAAAACCCAGGAATCACTGCTTGAGTTGCCTGCAGGAGGCTGAAATGTAGGATATTTAGCATTAAAGAAGAGCAAATAATTAGCTATGAATAATTTATCCCCTCAAATCAGCTTCTTTTTGACTTTATTGAACATCTGCAAATAGGTCTCAACGTCACTCTTAGCTCTATTTGACAGTTTCAGTTCACTTTTTCTTTTTTACGTTACTACATACTTTTATGAACCATCATCTACCTAAAAACATGGAAGAGAATAGAGTGAAGAGGAACAAAATTTAAATTGTCTGACTATAAATACGACAGAAGCCACTAATACTTAATGAGGAGAGAAAGAATTTTAAAATAAAATTATGAAGAAAAAAAATGTTGAGTCAAAGGTTGGAAAGAGATAAGCAAGAATGGAAGAAGGTGAATTGTCTAGGACACAGCTGGACAGAGACATTTTATGGAAATATTTTACTGCAATAGGATTTTGGAGCTCTAGGCTGAAGGGAAGAGAGGCTCTGTGAGAAACTGGAATAAATGTGGTTGTTTGGATATGCATGTCTTGGAGCAGACATCCCAAGGGAAGCTTTAATCATCAGGATAAAAGAAAGGGAAGGTATGAGCAAAATTTGGGGAGGGAGACACCAAACCTGTAGCATGACAGAAGCCATTCCTGAAGCTATGATTAATTCACAGCTTAAAATGGATTAATTTAGACTTTATTCCTCCTGCTTTTCTATCAACACACTTTGTTTATTTGAAATTGTTGTAAAGTTTCCTGAAAATCTGTTTCGGTTAGAGGTGGATGACGAAATATTTGGTTTCATGTGTTTTCAATTAGACAGTGTCCATGGGATGGGGTGGGATGGGGTGGGATGGATTGGGATGTCCCAACCATGTGATACTGATGCTTTTCTAAGCAGGGGGAGGGAAATCATAGCTTGCTATGTGAGTGCTTTCTACTGCACATGAGCAATGCTGGAATGAAATGCTACCCCTATATATAGGTGTACATATATGTATATGTATGTATATATAATGCAAGATAAGCACAGTGAATAATCTCTTGGATGCCTTTTTTAAACTGGTACACGTAAGGTTTTGTCTCTGGATAAAATTCAAGAGAATTCCTAAAGACAAGATGAAGCAGATACAGAATGATATCTTGAATAAATGCTCTCAGGAGAGAAGCAGAAGAAAGACTTACTCTTGACTTCTCTGACTTTCTAAGAAAAGCCTTCCTTCACATTCCTGGGAATTGCTTGTGACAGAGGACCATCCCAGGGTATAAAAACCTTCTTAGATTTGCTATTCCTGGCTGTTTAACATTATTGGTTTTACTCTTTGCTGGTTTTCTAGGGATCTGCTACCAGCACAATAATGCTGACATTTCATTATTTTCTAGGCTTTACTGTTTCAACCCTTCACCTTTCCCCTCTTTTTACTGCTGGCAAGGTTTACTTGCAATTGCAAAAGTACCGAGGAACTGATTTTCTAGCTGTGACTGAACTTAAATAAACTGCAAGATACAGAACTATTGTAGGATTAAAGCAATTCAACAGTTTACAATGTGAAATGATTTAAGTTTTGACACTTATTTCCTCAGCTATCTTTCCTTATTGGAATACACCACAAATAACAGCTCAGTGTGGCAGTGCTGACAGCACTGCTACTGCCTGTGGAAGGTTCTAGCACCCTTTGCAGGGATCCCATGAGCTGAGCAGCATCTGCCAGGCACAGCCCAAGTGCTTCCATATGCAGGCAGGAGATGGCTGGTGAACAGCAGTGGGAGCTGCTGGGAAAGGCTGCATCATGCAATGCTTCTGAGTCCTTGGAGCTGTGGATAATCCCAGCACAGACACTGGAGCCAGGATGGACCACAGGTCTCTCGTTTCACATGGCACAAAATGCATCCCAAAGACCAGAAATGAACTCAGAACCTTTGCTGCAGAAGAATGGAAAGTTCTCTGCCATCGACTGGGAGCTGGAGGGTCTCCAGATTTCAGGAGCTGAGCATATGGAGTTAAACCCATCAGTCAATCCAAGCACTCAAGACCATAGAGTCATAGGCTCATTAAGGTTGGAAAAGACCTCCAAGATCATCAAGTCTAATCTTTGACTGAGTCCCACTAAACCATATCATGAAGTGCCACATGCACTCATTTTTGAGCACTTCCAGGGATAGTGACCCCATGCCTTCCCTGAGGAGCCTGTTCCAATGCCTGACTACTCTTTCAGTGAAGAAATTTTTCCTTATATCCAACCCAAACCTCACCTGGCACAACTTGAGGCCATTTCCCCTTGTCCTGTCACTTGTTCCCTGGGAGTTCACTTGACCCCTACCTGTCTCCACCTTCCTGTCAGGGAGTTGTGGAGAGTGAGAAGGTCCACACTGAGACTCCTTTATTCCAAGCTGAGCCCCTCCAGCTCCCTCAGCCTCTGTTCACAGGAATTATGACCCCTTAATGCTATGCTCTAGTTCACAAGATGGAGGTCAGTCAAAGTCATGGTCTTGAAGGTATTTCCAACCTAAATGATTATGTGATTCTTTGATTCTGTGATCTATGTTCAAGGCCCTTCACCAGCTTTGTTGCTCTTCTCTGGCCACACTCCAAGATGCACCATTGCAAGCAGGAAAACATCTTTAGATCATTGTCATTTACCTCTAGTCTACTACATACTACATCTTAGATCCAGCTACTTTCTGTTGCTTCAGAGGAAAGTAGGAGCCCTAAAGCCTGGAATTAGTTAAACATCACACAAATAAAACAACTCATGTTCACTGATCAAATCTCTTTTCACCACCCTGTTGTGAATAACAAATCAACAAATCAAAACAGCCCAAGCTACATCATCAGAAACAGTGGTTTCAAGATTGCCATTATCCTGTTTTACAATCTCTTTCATTAATTCATTAAAGTTGCTCTTGNTTTTTATATATATAACCTAGAGCTGTTCATATGAGATACTGGCTCAATATTTTCAGCTTGTCTAGGTGCCATGGTGGAGCAGGGGTGGGTTGGTAGTGCAGCAAAAGACATAAGAACATAGTACAAACTAAGGTAAGGAAGGATCCTAAAGACTAAGGAAGTAGTAGGGATGATGAGGTAAAATAGGAAGAGTAATTAGAAGAATTTGTCAGAGAAATAGGCAAGAAAAGTAGTCATTTATTTGGAATGGCTGAGGGCGCTGGAGCTCTTTAGCCTGGGAAAAGGAGGCTCCGAGGGGACCTTCTCACTCTCTACAACTCCCTGACAGGAGGGAGGAGCCAGGTGGGGGTCGGGCTCTGCTGGCAGGGAACAAGTGACAGAACAAGAGGAAACAGCCTCAAGCTGTGCCAGGAGAGGTTCAAGTTGGATATTGGGGAAAATTTCTTCACTGAAAGGGTTGTCAGGTGCACACAGGCTGGCCAGGGCAGGGGTTGAGTCCCCATTCCCAGAGGGATTTAAAAGCCATGTGGATGTGGCACCTGGAGACACGGATTAGTGGTGGCCTTGTCACTGCTGGGGGGACGGTTGGGCTCACTGATCACAGAGGGTTTTTCCAGACCAAATGACTCTATGGTTCAGTGACCAAATTAATTCCTTGTTTTCTGGGCCAAAGACTGGAATGAATCACACCTGAGCATTTCAGGCTGGAGACGTGAGCTGCAAGAAAAGAGTGGTGTAGCCAAGGATCATAAAGAACAAACAGTGTAAGAGAAATATTAAGGATATGTTAGGAGTAAACTTCTGTCTATAAACCATTTCAGTTACAGCAAAACAGCCAGGAAGACACATCCATGCTCTGAAGTGGATGGTCAGAAACAGCTCAGAAGCAGAAGGTCAGAGGATTGTGGGTGTAAAGACAGCAAGTGAATATGCTGAATGACCAGGTGAAAAAATGGGCAAAGGATATGAAGGGAAGAGAGGAAAGCACAAATAAAAGAGCCCTGAGGCACTCCCACTCGGAGAGAGAAAGAAAGGAGAGGGCAAAACAAGGAGATGAAAAATAAACAAAAATTAGATTTAAAGGAAAAAAAATAAAGAAATCCTGAATATTTCCTGTTAGAAAAGAAATGCTAGCCCACATGTCCCAAATTTCCACTGCCTGAAATTTAATTTTTCACATGGTTAAAGACATTTCCCTCATACTGTTTTTTTTTCTATTTGGTTTTATAACGCTACCTGGTATAATCCACATAAGGGGTGAATGTTTTTCAGAAATGCCTACTGTACTGTATACATCAGTTGATTAAATGTATGAGTGTCAGGGATGAGAGATACTACTCAACAAAGATCTATTATTAATGTTCTTGGACCATTGATGCAGAACACAACAGTCATTTTCATTGTAAGGTTTTATCTCTCCTTTCCTTCCGCAGAAATGGTAAAGTTTCCCAGGCAAGAGCCACAAAGCAGGTTCAAGACAGAGCCTGGCTACAAGTACATATGGATTTTGGATACAGTTTTGTTATGCCTTACTTCAGCAGAATATCCAAGGCAACAAAGAGAAAGGAAATGTGAAACCGTCCAAAGCACTGGCTGAGCCGGAGCGCCAGGGGGGGAAGAAAGCACAGAGAGACAGAGAATGCCTGAAATGTCTGCAAAATGTAACTCAATTATCAGAGATCAGCCATAACAAGGAAAAAAATCACATAAGGCTCTAAGAGCTATAAGTATCAAATAGTTACGTTTACTGCATTTATAAACAGATATCTTTTGGCAGGAGACTCAAAGAGGCCTCCACAAGGCACGAGAATCTGGGCTTGAATCCATTCACTCTGTGAATTAATTGACTTGGTTTGAACTCTACTGTTTTCAGTTGGAGAATTCACTGTGAACATGTTGTACATATCTCAGATATCAAATAGCAAATGTACTGAAGCCAGATACTGAACTGGAGCCAGAAATTTTTCATTAATCAGTATTGTATGCTTTCTGTGAATAGGAAATAGAACAACAACAAAAAGCAGACAAGAATGGGGAAAATATTTTTCTCTCTCTCCCTGTTTCTACACCCCCACATATGCTATTATTATTACTCAGTATTTACATTGCAGTCACACCCATTGGTTCCAACCAAGCAGGAGCCCCACAGTGCTAGGTCCTGTACAAAATAAATACACTTTCAGAGACAATGGCTGCTCTCAAGAGCTTAAAGTCCAGACAGATGGGACAGATGAGAGAAAGGTATAGAAAGGTGACTGAGGGGACCAGAGGTCAGACAATGGGTCTATGGAAAAGCTGAGAAATCCTGAAATATTGTCAAAACGTAAGTTTTAGCAGAGAAAGCAGTTCATCCCACACCACCAGCGACCCTTATCCATCAGCCTCCAACAGCTTCCCAGTGCTGCAGATCAAAATTCACTTCCAGGCAGAAAGGGTAGCTGAAAATCACAATAACACATTATAATATCACACTCACATGCTTTTGTGAAAGGGCAGATTTATCAGAGAACTGAGAGCACAGTAGCCCTCAACACCATCTGACAGAAAAGAATCTGCCCCCCCTCCCTGTGCTCCTTTAATTAATCCATTAATTTGCTCATGATTTACACCATCCAAGAGGTCAGACCCAATATCTTCACAACCCAGGAAAGAATTGTAGGTTAGATTTCCATTTTTTTGCAATTCTCCTTTGCCAGGCACAAGTAGAGCAGAACCACCCCACAACTGGCAGCCATCACAAACAAAAGCAACCCCTCCTTTTCGAAAGCCAGGCAGAATCCACACATTTTGCAAAGCACCTTCTTTTACTCAGCAAACCCAGTGGATCCCCATCCCTGCTGTGCCCAAATGAAATAGTAACTGAGCCTGCATTTTGTCCTCTCATCACTCACATAACCTGTTCTGAATAAAGCTTCATCACTGTGTATTTAGATTGTGACGTGCCATGGCCAAAACCATGTATTTGGAAAAAAATCTGCAAGAATAGAGTCTAAACACACGAAGATCTGCTGAAATTTGATGATGGCTTCTCTGTCTTGTCTCAGCTCTTTAAGCTACCTATTTGCAAGCTAAATATATACATAAAAGGGAAAGCACATTACACAGTTGCTGGAGGGAAGGATATTTCTACTTATACAAATGAGCAGGGGGAAATGGAGACAGAGAGAAGACCATAACCAGGAAAATAAGTGAGCAGATGGAGAAAACAACAAATGAGGAAATAACACCAGGCAGAGTCATGGCTGTGATTCCAGACGGCCCACCTGCAAATGTTTTGTGGGGAGCAGGCATAAGAAGAAGAAGAATATTTCCATTGGCCATCTCAGTGTTTGCTTCTCATTACTGGCACATCCTACTTGCCCTAAATCCTCTGAATGCTGGAAAGAATACAGAAGCAAGCAAAAATAACAACACAAAGTGTTTATTAATGTCTCTGTGACTTACGAGGCTGCTGGCAGCAATCTGGGGAATCCTCTTGGGGAAGCCATGGACCCAAAGCTGTCTCCACTTCATTCCCCCTGTATTTTGACCCCAAGCATCTCATTACCCTCATCTCCAGCTTTTATGGAAATCAGAAAAAAAATCACAAAATAATTTGACTCCCTAAACCACTGACCTTTGAAATTACATTTATACTTTATATGCCCAGTCCAGAATAGGCTGATGTGAACAGAAAGACACACACTGTATGTTTAGCCCATGAACCAGAACCATATATGGTACATATAGATTCCATACATGCTCTCTAGCTAACTCCTAGGTATGAACCCATTATTAACCTCATCTAGATAATGTGTGTTATGATACAACTGCTTTGTTTTTAGTAGGATTTTAAAATGGTTTGGTTCAGATTGGCTTAAAAATGACAAGTTTTTCCTCTGAAGACATGCAGCATTTGAGCAATTGTTTGGAGAAATCTCTCCTGTTCTGCAGAGCTCCTTGCCTGAGATTCATTAAAGGCTGGTGGTCCTACCTCATCTGGACAGGAAACATGGTTTGCTTTTGACTTCTGAATTTTTCTGGTTTACATAGTGCTCAGAACAGTTCCAGCCATGTGCACTCCAAATTCCTGAGCAAGAAAAAGTACATCAGCTCCCAGCCCTCCTGCCCAGCAGCCCTTTTTACAGATTTTGGAAAGCAGACAAACACCAAGCAAACACAAAATAAAGCATGAGCACTTTTCCTCCCACCCTGACTCTGTATTTGCACAATTAATTGGAACAGGAGGGAAGGAAACCATAATTTCTCCAGATTTTCAAAGCAGAATCCCTAAATCTCTCCCACAGTTAAAACTCACCCCTGCTCCATGCTTATGATCCTGTTTCTGAGCAATGATGAAAATTTTGGACAAATGAAAATGCAGCTTAGAATTTAATAATATAAGTAAAAGGTTACTTTGGGGAGGGGATTTCTATTTCATTATTCTTTTTTTACTGTGAGGTGGTTTTTTTTGTTTTCAAATGGCCCCCAAAATTACTAAGCTTCCTCAGGCAAGGGGAGTACAACTCACTAAGAATTGACCTCCAAAACCAGTAAGAGATTCTGACACAGCAACCCATGCTCATGAAGTATGCAAACTGTATTCTTCCTCTCAGCACCCATTTAGTCTGTTCCAGAATAAATATATTTGCTTGCAGCCATGTCTGAATAAAGCACAGTCAATAGGCAGATGTGTTATATGTTTGGGTAAGAGAGTCCATTTCCTCTCCTCATCACCTCACATTTCTGGTAGTTCTATATTTTATTTAAAGTATGACTAAAATCCCTTATTTGCCATGGGTGATTGCCAGCTGTTGAATCCAAAGCAGTTTAATTTAATCTACATGACTACTGTCTGGTTCAAATGAAGTATGAATATTTATCACTACTAAATACATGAATTATTTACATTATTTATATTAGCCAGAAAAAGAGTTGCAAGCATCTCTAAAAGAGGAGATGGTTATCCTGCTGAGTGTAAAAAGACAGAAATATAAAAATATTCTCAAAATATTTAATTTATCATTTGAACGTACACAGTTTGCATAACAATTTAGTCTTGGGAATATATATATATATATATACACATATATATGTGTATGTATACATTTGTATATATAAATAGGCCAAGAACTGAGAGAAGGGCAATGTTCCTGATCCCAAGGGGATCAGAATGCTGTAGGATGAAAGCCAGGCAAAATATAAAACAGGCAGATGATGGTAAACAGGACACTAAGACTGGGAAAGAGACTAAGGTGTGTCCATAAAAAAGAGAAGGGAGTGGTAAAAGAGGGAGAATTTAACAGGACATTTAGGGGTAAGTCATAGACCCTGGAATGGAGGGAAGGGTAATTCACTGAAATACAGTCAAATAAAAAACAGGGAAGAAATTTGAAGCTGAAAAACTTGTTATAGGTGGTGATCCTGAGAAAGGGGAGCCTTTCCATTTGGTCTCTATAGCAGGCAGACAACTGCTGATAACAGCCTGTCTAGAATTTGAAGGGAGGAACAGGGGTTGCAAGGATTGAGCCTGAATGAGAATGGCTGGAGCGCCGGCTGCAGTCACAGCTCCGTGCTAACCAGTGCTCCTAAGAAAGAATACATTCAGTTTTGGAAATGTGGAGCCTTCCCATGTTTTATGCAGCCAACTGTATGTACAGAGGTGTCTGGTGTCAGGCACGGAGGGGAGGGATGCCATGGGGAACAGAGCAGCAGGGCGGGAACAGAGCAATAGGCAGCTGGGATGGCTGGGAAAGCTGGACACACTTTGAATGAGGGGAGGATAAGGATTTGTCTGCATCTTCACCCATTTATTTTGACATTTGGAGTGTATTTTGCTGCAGATATGTAGTAACAGAACTGTTTCAGCTAACAATGTCCAATGCAGATGAAACATTTTTCCACATATCCTTATTAGTTTGCTCACAGGGTGTCCTTTGGTTGCAGGTGAGGAATACTAATGCTCTCCAAGAGTTCATGAGCTTTAAAAGGTGTGAACAGAGACAGCACTGGCTTGACTGTAAAGATCTGCACTTGACCCAAACCAAAGAGAATGGGATTTTGTTTTGGAATCTTTTGCTTGTTCTGAAAAAAAAAAAAAAAAATTTCATAGCAACATAGAATTATAAAATGGTTTGGGTTGGAAGGGACCTTAAAGATCAACTGGTTCTACTGGGGATCAAAATGCTAACTTTAAACTAATGACCATGGAGAAACTGAGGCACAAGTTCTATTATTAGGCCAATAGGAAGGATAGATGCTGCTAAATAATGCAGCAAACATCCAGGATTTTTTAACATCTTAGGAAAGTTTGATCACTGACTCGGTCATTAGAAAATGTGTTTGTGAATAGAACATTCCTTAAAAGTCCATTACAGAGTCCACTGTGTTTGTTTTAGGACTGTCTACAATTTATTTTGACCTAGATTTGATCTGAGTTTTGAAAGCAAATACATTTTTGAGTAATTCCATGCTAGGCAAGCCACAATCACATACTCACATAGCCCTCACTATCTTATCAAGTAAAATAATGCTGTCGTATGATCACTTTAGATGCTGAGCAAACCCAGTGTGCTAATGGTCCCTGCTCCAGAGAAGGGACCAGCACAGGACAGGCCCTGCCTTGCTGAAACCATCCAATATCCTGATTTAACTGTTTCTGCACTTTCTCACACTGGCCAGTACTCTGGTGTTCCTCTGTTAGAACATGCTGCCCACAGAAGTAGCACTGTGCACATTCCTGACCTACTAAGGTGTACAAGAGGTTTGGGAGGGAAGATGAATTGTTTCTCCTCCCTGCCCTAAATCTGGGAGATGCTGAGAGCATCTCCAGCTAATCCATGTTTTCCTTCTGTTAGCCAGTGCGTGACCTCTTCAGTGAAAACATACAACACATTATGTAGCTGCTATTAGTAACAGAACTGTAGTTCACAAAACTAAAAAGGTCAGATTAATATTAATTATCTTATAGGTTTCAAGTTATATGCCATATATATTTCTGCTAAAGGTCAATATGGCTTTCCCTCATTTTATATCCATCTGCTTCATTAGGTAAGGAAAAGTAAGCTAGATATAATGGATTTTTTAGTAGTTTTAATCAACAAATTCATCAAAAGCATATTTTTCACCTGTGCTAACAACATAATGGAAAACTGGATCAATACATTAATTATACCCACTGCTTTCTAAAATCTATTTTTAAATGAATTATGGTAAGTGTTGTGGAAATTGTAAAGAAAAAAACCCGTACAACCAAAAGATATTACCTTTCAGATATTACCTGTCAGGCAAGCAGTCTCAAAAATGTCTGCCTATTTTAATTTTTGAAAGGCTTTTATTATTGTTCCATATGAAAGCTCAGAAATTAGGAAGCCTATAGTTGTAATGTCCATGCAGTGGCAAAAAAGCAGCAGAACTGATTTTGGTAGTACATTTCACTGAGCAGCATGGAGCAATAGCAGATTGCTACATGGGAGAAATGGAAATCATAATATTACTCTAGGGAAAATCCAAAATACTTACTGTGTGGGACCTCCTCCTTTCTGTGACCACCACAGAAAGAGAGGTAAGGCCTCTGTCAGAGGCCTCTGTCAGAGATGTAGGGAAGCATTTTGTTAGAAAGATTGTTTCCATACTGAAAAGTTTGTTTATCTCCCATGATGTTGAGTTCTTATAAGCCTAAAAAGTATGAAAAAAAGCTACAAATGAGCTGAAATTTCTCTGCAGACTTTAGCAGGGTTTAAAAACTTTCAGTCTCCAGGGAAAGTCAGAGCTGCAGTTCTCCCCAGTTTTCCAGTCTCATTAACTCCCCATATCACACACCATCTATACCCACAACTCCTCACAGTCTTGTATGTGCTTCTTTGTACAACAGGGCACAGTGCAGAGACACAAGCAGGCACCAGTTGGAGCTAGTAAGTCTCTACACAGTACTTGCACGACACAGATCCACAGGCAACCCTGCCTTGGGAATAGAGTTTATTAATTTGGATGCAAGCCTGTGGAAGTGTAGCTGTATAGATTCAGATACAGCTCATGGAGAGGGAGACTTCTTGCCTCAGACACTCCAGTTCTGAGTGAACTTGCACCAAGTCAGCTGTAACATCTCTTAGTCTGCAACCTAAGTCAACTTCACACATGTACTAGTAGCTACTCTGTGTTATGTTCCACTTTCCTTACCCCAAAAGACACTTCTTTCAGCTGCTTGTTTTTCAGCTTTGGACAGTATTGAGAAGACTGAAGACAAGCAAGAGATGGCTTCAGCTGAAAATGAACAAGACAATAGAATTTAGCAACCCTTCCACACCAAGGCCTATTCAGCTACTGTTCCCATTTCTTCTCTTCATTCTCCCCAAACCAACATAGCTATAACACTTATTTCCTAATTTGCTTAGATATTTTAATTACCATCTTAAAAAGGAGAGCTGAATACTATATTACTTTCTTCTCCTTGCAGGACTCACTGGTTAATTCCCAAACACATCTTGCTTTGAGGCATTTTCTGAAGCTTTCCGATGGAAAAGTCTACACCATTTGGGGAGCTTTAATTTCATAGACTAGTATCACATGATCCTGATCCTTTGACCCAAAGGACAGATCAAATTTGAAAACATCTGGGACCAGATCCTTTGCTGGTTGTGGGGCAAAGGGAGAATTCTAATCTTCCGAATGAGAAGTGAAGGGAGATCACTGCAAGTATTAAACAAATAATTGTGTGAGCAGTGGAATGAATTAAACCTGGTTTCTTATGAATTTGAGGTGCATAAAAGCATGACCTTGGACTGGAGCTTTTCTTTATAGCCCTGTTATTTACTGCAGCTCTCACTTCCATGGATTCTCTGGGGCCTCATAAGGTCATGCTGCACCTTTTGCTCAACTGCGCAACATCAACATTTTTTGTTCATGTATCTGGCCCCTTATTTTTAGGAAATTTGTTAGAACCCAGTTACCTTGAAACTTCTGTTGTTTCATCACACTTGGTTGAAAAAGGACACTAGATTCAAAAATTATTAGGGGGTACACAAGGACAGATACATGCACAGAGACAGCCTGATCACAGATGCCTTGTTTCCATAGGAAACCAAACTAAAAATAGACAGTTTCCTAAGTGTTAAAGATGGAATTTTTATTTGTTTTTGCAGTTGGGAACCAAACAGACCCACCATTCACATGGCTGTACCACATGAGAAGTATGAAAGAAAAGTAATCTTCATTTTTCTGATAGATGCCTCAATAAATAGAATACAGTGACCAGTGACACAAGACTCAAGTGTCCAGTGTCTGCAGTCTGCTGGGCTGGATGACAGGTTGTCTATGTGACAGTATGTATGAGCTTTTTTTTCTTTTAGCACCATCTCTAAAATAATTTGTTAAGTTGTTTGCTAGAAACACAACACATGATGGCATCAAGTCTGTGTAAACCTCATTGTTTTGAACGATCTGGGTAGAAATAAGGTCTCTGTTTGGTTTTTCATTCATCAAAAAATGATAAAATAGTTGTTAGCAATTCATTTCCCCCTCCCCCCAGTTGCTGAGTATCAACCTGAACACGGCATGAGGCAGCAAATGATAGCTAGGCATACCAGGAGAGAGAAAACACAGCTTTCTTTGATAATCAAAATAACATGGTCATTATAGCCTGTATATGAGCTGTGCAGGGCAACCTTGGCTGCATCCTCATAGGAGCTGACATCTTACATAGGGATGTCTTACATAGTGTATTTGAGGTGTTCAAGCTGATTCACTTGGGGATATTATATAAAGCTGTCTATAGATGTGAGGTAAGGCTCTCAAGAGAGAGAGCGGAGAGATGGAGAGAGTGACTGACAACTCAGGCTATCTATATATCATCCACCTAAACACATAGAGATCTCAGGACCACAAGAACTGTATAAATACAGATAATCTGAGAACACTAAAGGGTCTCAAAACACATTTTTAAGGTGTAGTAATAACATGGAAAGAACTTCCATGACATCTTATATGGCAGTACGTGAGATTGTTGCATGCAAACAACCTTTTAAACCCACTTTTCTTGGGACTGAAGCTGGTACAGGTGGTACAAGTTGACTATGTCCATAGCTACCACCACACCTCAGGTGAGATCTAGTAGTCAATAGCTTGCTAAGAGGCAGAGCAGGCCCTTAACAGCTATAAAAAGATAGGGATGCCTTTGCCATCAAACAGTGGATGCAGCTGGAAATTTCCCTGAAAATGGCATTAATTTATATACCTTCATGCAGCAACAGATGGAAATGTAACCTGGTATGGAAGTCTGTGCCTCAAACCACCACACAACTCAGACATGGCTGCTGCTGGGCCTCAGCTTAGGCTTTACTGTGACCACTTTCTACTTCCTATGACAGAATTATAAAATCACAGATTCATTGCAGTTGTAAAATCACTCTCCAGCCACACAGCTTTTAAATCCCTCCAGGGATCATGCTCTGTGTAGCCTATTCCAGAGCTTGACAACCCTTTTGGTGAAGAAATTTTCCCTAACATCCAATCTAACCTCACCTGGTGCAACTTGAGGCTATTTCTTCTTGTTCTGTCACTTGTTCCTTGGGGGCAGAGCCCGACCTCCCTGGGAGCAGAGCCTTACCTGGCTCTATCAGGGAGTTGTACAGAGCAAGAAAGTCTTCCCTCAGCTTCCTTCTCTCCCGGTTTTATGTGCCAGAAAACTAAAGGGAGAGCCTTAAGAATTACATTTGTGTCTTTTAAGGACAGGAGGGGCTTGTGTGGACAACTACTGCAGAAGTACTATAACCTTGCAGCAGTAATTGATAAGCTTGTGGGGAAGAGTGCTCAGGGCCCCCTCAGGCAGCACACGGCCTGCAGCGGGGGGGTTACAGCAAAGGGAGCCATGTTGTCACGAGGCTCCTCATCTTCCTGCCATGGCCCTGCCTTAGGGGACAGAATCATGTCCTGAATAAAGAAGGTGGGAATGTGGAGTAGTTGCGAGACCCCAGGTGAAGGGTGAGCAGGGAACTGGGGGGAGGTGTCTGTGCCAAAGAACAGGGCAGAAGGGAGGGAGATGAGTCCCTGAGGGAACAGGGCTGAGGCAGCCGCCATGATGGCGGTCTGAGGGGGAGCACCGGCCCCTGCTCATAAACGAGTTAAATGTCATGTCTGAAAACTTGTTCCACACCGCAGCTTGGAGGCTGGGTAGAGAAAAGGTTAGGAAGTGCTAGCTTAAATCCAGGATGAAGTTTTTCAAGGATAGGTTGTTACACACAGATTGATGCCACACTGTTGTCAACATGCCAGGGGTAGTTTTAGCTGTCAGCTCTGTCAGAGTCTGCCAACCAACTTTAACTTGTTTTCTGACTTTTCCAAATGTTTTCCAAGTTTTTGCTTGCTGTGCTGAGGATAAATTGTCCCTCAGTTTCTGTAAAACCACATTTGTTTACTTGTTTCCTTCTCATCTTCCTTTCTTTCTGTGGTTTTCCCTTTTTAGGAATGAAAATAGCCCAAAGCTTGCACCTTTGCCCAGCCATAATATAAACACGGTTCACAGAAACCGTCTCATAAACCATGATGTTTTGCTCATCTGCTTTTGTGCAATGCACACTTGGCTCCCTCATGAGCTGGATGTACCCCACCATGGCCCTGCCCAAGGTAAGGGACTGGGCAGAACATCCTGGAATAAACTCAGGAATAAACTGCTACAGCAGCTCTTCCCTGCATTTTCTTGCAGGCGAGGACTTCTTTCTTTTGGAATGAAAAATTTCGAGGAAAAATCTTCCAGTTTGGTCAGAATTATCTGCCGTGTGTGCAAAGGATTTGAACAGGTAAGCTACAATCCTTCTCCCTTTCCCAGAGCCTCTCTGAACTGATACTGAATAACTCCATTTGGGAAAAAAAAAATATCTCATTGCAAACACAGTAATTACAGTGAAATAACATTTAAGGAATGTTAAAAGGACTGGGGACTTCAAAGGTTGAAACATTAGAAAGATGAAATTAAGACTGTACTACTTCTGTGTATGCATTATGCTACGTTTACTCGCCTGTGTGGTTTTTTATTCACATGTGAGATAGATGAGACAGAAGAACCTCTGTTTTTCCTCACAGTTCAATGTGTGGTCTCAGGCCTTTTTTGCTGCCCCAAATTATTAATTTCCTCTTCAGCTTTTTACAGCATTTTTTACAGTCACATTTATATATGTAACAAACAAGATTTAATTTATTTTTGCTATACCACCAGAAGGTAAAGGGAAATGAGGTACAGAAAGGAGAAAAAAAAGTTAATTTATAATTATTTTAGGATATCTATCATTAGATCTTCAAATGAATACACTAACTTGGGGTTAACTACAGAAAATGAGTTTTTATGACCATTATTTTAATAAAATGCAGCAACGTAAAAGTCTGGAGCAATTGAATTACCTCAGTAACATTAGTGAGTTATTGAAGTCAGTCATTTTGCTCCTTGAAATCCACTGAATTCACAATAATAATATATATAAAAGAGAATTTTATATTCGGACTGCTTTCTATTTTAAGTATACAAAAAAAAATCCATCTTTTCAATATACTCACAGTTGATACTTCTTTTTTACTGATATTGAGTTTATTATAAATGTTTTATGGACATACCAAGTTAAACTTTACATGTTCCTGGCATGGCCCTTTATGTCCTCACCTTCAGCTAGTTCAGCACTTCAGTATTTCTAACCCCTGACTATCAATTTGGACCCCCTGAAAAAGAGATACATATAAGTGACCATATATCATTGACTATGTGATTTGCCCATCACCACATGATGACTTTAATAATGGTACTTAGAGAGTCTAGATTTCAGCCTTAAGTGGATTTAACTCTCCTGTAACTCCAAAGAATATCTACCTCATTTATTACCTCTAGTTTCTCAATATGTGGACATCCAGAAGAGTCTACTTCACTATTCAGCCCAGGTTCATCACAGTGTGGGTCAGAACTATGCAAGGAATAAGGCAAGAGACTTGTAGAAAAAAGCAACATACAATTATGTTATTAAAGATATAATGCATACGAGCAGAGAGAGTTCAATTTCAACTGAAGGAATAACATTGATTCTGTAATCTCTTTTCCCATAAGTCCTTGGCATTGAAAGATATATAATTTTAGTATAGTTCCTGCCGGTCATCTTTCTAGAAGGGTCATAAATAAAATGGAAAACAGATCTTGCTGACATCCCTCTGGGTCACTCCTGAGTCTGAGACCTTTTGTACAGTGGCTTGGAACTCTCCACCTGAGCTAATGGAGCAGTTAAGAGCAACTTCTGCATGTGCTGTTCCCATTGGCTTCTAAATGCAGGTTTCTCCACTTACATCCTCTCCATTCCCAGCTCCAGTCCTTTTTTTCCCTTGCTAACTTGCCTGACCTGCTTTTTTCTAACCTGTGAGTGTCTCTGGTTTGGGATTTTTTCAGTGAGAGACTATAAACAAGATCTATAAAAGGCTGCTGAACCCATGTCTCTACCACAGTGTGGAAAGTTAGGGATGTCCTCTCAGATATGTCTTGGAAAATTAATCAGGAAGAATTTTGATAATGGATTAGTGTAAATGTAGTGATGGAGGATAAAGGCACATAACCAAAACTTTCCAATACAGATTTAAGCATGAAGTTGGTGGACATGAGCTGCTCTGCATTAGTTGTCTGTGTGTTTGTTGTTACTCTACTGTAAATGAAATATAACATAGCCCTATGTGAAATAAACTATTTAACATTACCTCTTCAGGTATCTGTTTGCATACCAATGATAATTATTGTTTATATATTGTAAATTCACATTCAAGTTTAGATTACTGTCATTTATTTCTAGGCCTGTGTGAGAACAAAGTGGCCCTACTTTGTGTGTGTTGCACTTTGCAGCGAGGTCACTGTCATTCTGTGTCCACCAAGTGTTTCATGAAGGGTAACAGATCCACTCTAAATTCACATTTCTAGTGAACTCAGATTTTCATACATATTGCCAAGTAAACAAACACTTTTCCACCTCTTTTAGAGTCATCATCCCAGGAGGAAGTTGTCATGTTGTGATCCAGCTCTGCGACTGGACCTGTCTTTGATGGCTGTGGTAAGTCTAAGGCAGAACTATCAGGGTTTTCTCACTCCAAGTCATATAAAGCATAACAGTAAAACATGCAAGAGGAGGTTGTACATGATATATCACAAAATGTGGTTTGGCACCAAGTGCAGTAACAGTTTAGGGAACAGGCTGTTCTTTAAATAATATGCTTTTGTTTTCATGTTTAATTCTTCATGCTGCTGATTTACAGCAAAGGCTTTTTTCTTAAAAAAAAAAAAAAAGTAGACCCTTATCTAATGCATCAAAACAACTAAGTATGTGGTTTCTTTGTTAAATATTTCAATAAATGATTCAACTTTCTCAGGGCGTTTGTAGAATTCACATTGGAATGGGATTCTGGGTTGGTTTTTTTCATTTGAACTGTGGGCTGGATTTTCAAATCTTGGTGGGTGTAGAAATTCACGTGCTTGACTTCGAAAATCTGATGTTAAACCCACAGCAGGTGAGTGCATCATGTGGGAGACTGAAGAAAACTTGAGCATTCACTTAAAAATATTAAAAGAACCGTGAGCTGAGAGGTGCCCGTCACCAGGCTTTAGCAGAATGCAAGAGTGTGATGTAATTGGCACCTTTTGGATTTGGGGTTGTTATGTCACTAAACACAGACCAAGCACCTAATCCCTAAAAACCAGGAGAGGTTCAAAGCTGCACTTAATTTTGTCTATTTTTCTGTCTCTCTTCCCTTTCATAAGGAAGTTTATTTTCTATTTTACTAGTTTTTATATTGAAGACACTAGTAACTATACAGCAATATCTGACTTGCATTTAAAGTCTGTAGTAGAATTATAGGTAACAGAGGAGTTTAGTGTGTGGTGAGGGGTTTTGTTTGACTGTGTCACTATAGTCAGCTCCCTGGTTTTCTGTATTTGCCATACATTGTGAAAAAATAGCTGAGTGATCGATTTTTCAATTCCATCACAAAACAAAAATTTTAAAAAATGTGCTCTGCATCATCCTTGAATTTAACATTCAAGTGTAAATTAATTCTTTTTTTCCCCTTTTTATATCACTTGAAATTTCTAGAGAGTCTTGTCTTCTTACAGGTTTAGGTCAAATTTTAAATGACAAATACTTGGCTCTGAGAGAAAATTCCTAATCAAAAAGTATCAGCATTCTTGAAATCAGTCATTTTTGTTTTGAAAAGGACCAGAAAAAAGATTATTTGCCATTTACAATATTTTCTGCATATTTTTACCAAGTCATTAACTGAATCTGTTCAACAAAGCCCAGTAATTTATTTTCTTCAAAACTGTCAAAAAAGCCCACCTGGTTCTGTTTTGCACATTTCATTAGTGAGGAAAAAAAACAGAACAATTTTTTTCTTTAAAAACATGGAGTTAAAAGAGAAAAGGTAAAAAGTAAAATATATTTCCACAAGATGGACCATTGGAACTCTATTTCTCATCTGTCTTTGAGGAAGCAACTTGTTTTTCACTAAAATGTTGTTACAGATAGCCAAGATATCTGGTCTTCAGCAATGTATGGGATATTATTAAGCAAAGCTGCAAAAATGGGGCTTACAGGAAAGTGTAATGGGAAGAAAGTGAGGAAATTACTTATTTGTTGTACCAAAAGCAGTGAACAACCACCCAGATTGTTAAACCAAGTGAAGACTGAGCATGAGTGGAGGGGAAACACTAAAATGCTAAAAACTACTTAGGCTGAGCTGTGTTGGATTTAATGGGACTTGAGGCGCCGACCCCCATGTGAGTTCTCTCTTTCTGAAACCCCTCACGTTGATAAGCCGTGCTTACAAAGCCCCATCACAATAAAGCTGACCATTGTAAGTGTCCAGGCCAAGGGTGACATCCTGGCTCTGTTGGCATCATTGACAGTTCTGCCATTGATCTGAACCAGGTCAGGTTCAGCCCAAATTAAAGCAGTGGCCTTGCTGACAAGAGAGCACTGGTCAAAGGGAGGCCCAGTTGCTGAGTTCGTCAATCCCTTGCCTTGTATTCAACAAAGGTCAATAAGACGGAAGGCCTTGGATTTAGATTGCTTGGAAGATAAGCATGCCAGGCTGAAACAAGTCTCCAGAGAAATCAAGGGACGGCATTATTTGGATATTTGCTGCATGGCTTGTTGGCGAATTTTAAAAATGTTCTTTATCCATATTCAAATCCACTATAAACCAAAGTAGAAGAATATGATCTCTGTGGGAAGAGGTCATGGAAACAATATCTGTGCACCTGCCTACAGATCTATGCAAGCATTTTCAAAACAGACATTTTGGAAAGAGGCAGCTACTGCTAATCTATTATTGTTTCCATGTAGATATTTATATAAATCCTCTTCTTGTAAAATGCCACATACCCTGCTTAGCTTCGAATTTAGGCAGAAGAGGCACAACTTCAACCTATGTAAATAGAATCTAAAACTGAACTGGTTTAGGAATCTGGACTTAATAGATGCAACTGGGTAAAAATTATCTAATAATTGTAAAATCATTAATTTAAAAGGATAATGTATGTAACTTTTTTTACTGACTCTTAAACATTTTCTGCTTGACCATATTTCCTTTAGGAAAATCTAAAAATGCAGTTTGAACAGTAGCCACAACCCTCTCCTATCAATCCACTGTACCTGTTAATTTAAGGCACAATCACTTAAACACGGTTGGATAATATATCCTGTAGTGCCATGTGTGTGCCAGTGCACACGCATGTGTTTATCCATACATGCCTTCCTTGATTTCCTTCCTGAGACCAGCACGCTTTGGAATGATATTTTAATTTATTATTATGAAAGGAACGGCAACTGGTTTTTAATGGTTACAGAATGGTGACTCACAACACTGTCCCAGATGCTGTCACCGTCGCTATGAGAGCAGATTTGCAACATCTTGTCACAGGCACACATCAGTGCTCCTGCCTGCTGCCTTCATCCCAGAGGACAGCCTAACACCTGCTGCTGGCAGCGTGCCGGCCCTTCGGGGAACAAATGTTCCATTGCTGCTGGGTGATAGGACAGGACAGACTCGAGATTCCAAGTGAACTGGCTAAAGGCACCCTAGGGCTCGGTGCACCCACCCCAGCACCCAGATGGTTGCTGTTTCTGTAGGAATATTAAGAGTGAGTGATATGCCTATAGCTGTCTCCTATAAATAAAGGAAAAGAATAAAATCAACAGCACCATGGATGGTAAGATTTCTAGCATGTGCTGTTGGGTTTTTATGATAAAAAAGTCCAATATTTTTTCAGTACTGATGGAGTACTATGTGCCTACTCTGTATTTATTCACATAAACAACTTAGAAGACTGTGTTAAAGATATTTTTTTAATAGGAAAATACAAGCACAAATCCACTTCTGGAAGGATAATGTGCTTCTTTCCTGCAGAATATTCTTAGCCTCACACAATTTACAAATCCTAGACAAAATAGACATGACTTTTATATTTCACATAGTGTTCAGCTGCCATACCTTTATGTTGCCAGATGTACTACATTGAAATGAGATGTAAGAACAAACCAACAAAAAAGAGTAGATACACTTTGTGTTTCTTTTAAATGTATTTTTCAATACACCTATGCAGAGTTGTAGGAATAAAGAATACTGTGCACTAGCTTTGGAGAGCCCAGATTTCTCACTGAGGTCAAGGAGAGCTAAAAGGACTCCTGGCTTGGAATAAGAAGCTCAGTGCAGTTCAGGATCAGGTCTCTTGGATAGTGTGTAATGCGTTTCTTTCCATTTATTACCACTCCACATCCACTGGGGTGATAAAAGCAGCGTTACAATGTCTTCACTTCATGTGGATTGAATAGCAGGCTAATAAAGATGAGGGTGGTGCTTTTTTCAGCTGTTATACTCAAATTTCAAATAAGACCATTTTTATTCTCTGCTTTTGAAAAGGCTTTTTGTCCACATTATTCCCCAAAGCTTAGATCAAAACCATGTCATGTTTCTGAGGGAGGTACAATCCAGGACACAGTGCATTAGTATTTCAGCTACTGTAATATAGTTTTGATACTCTTTTGCATTTCAGCCCTTGCACAAGAATTTGCTCCTGTGTAAACAGGATTCCTAAAAAATAAGAAGATCTATCATATATTTATAGAAGGGTGGCTTGATCCGAAACCTCTGGATTGTTGTACTTTAATTCAATGTGGCTTAAATCAACGTGCAGTGGAGCAAACTCCAGGTGATATTTCACTTTCCCTGCAGAGTGCTGCACTTCTCTGCAACAAATCAATCGAATCTACATCACAATACAATGAGCAACACTGAGCTACCAACAGGAGAGTTCTGAATGACTTTCGCCAGTTAAAATTTCCTTCTTTTTCTTTTGTTAGGTTAATGGCTGGGACATATCCCTGTAAATTCTTAGGAAAGAGCAGCATCATACAAACTGCCAGCACTCTGTGATCCTTTGAACATATTCCTATGTTATTTTTTCTGATGTTCCCAGGTAATGCCAATTCACAATAATCTCTTCACTGGTGATCCCACCTCTAGCCCTGGGCAAATGGCATTGTTTTTCTTTGTCCCCTGTCTGCTTCTGTAAAATAATGCTAATAATATCCACACCAGAGAGATGCTGGGTGAATCCCTGTGCCTGCAGAGGACTTTGAAGATGAAGAGGCTTATTTAAATGTTATATATTGCCACTAGTATTGTTGTTAAAGCTTAAGAGTGCATTCTGCCCTCAGATGGACACATGCAGCTGCCTCTATCGCTATTATCCACATTTACACAGAGAACCTCGCAATGGGGCAGAGCTGTGTGGATCCAGAGACTCTAAGTTCAGCAAGGAAGCTTTCCTGGAGCAAAGGCAGGGTTTTATGTGCAGATGGCAGGCATGCAAATTTGGTATGATCACCATTTTAGAGGTGCTTGTGTCTGATGAACTCTCTTCAGCTTCTGTTTCTACAATGACATTAAATATAGTGAGAAAGAATAGTATGAAAAAGCAGAAAAAAGATTTATCATAAACCTTTGCATAAATCTCCTAATAAAAAGTGACCAGAGCTCAGGCAGTCCTGCTGACAGAGCCCAGGATGGGATTCAGAGATCAGGCTGAGCTCTCATGTCACATGTGGGTCATGCTACATGAATTGTCTCTCCTGCAAGGCTTTCTTGCAGGAAACTGAGTGTCCTGGGTCCTAATCCAGGACATGAGCCTCGAAGGTTAGATGAATCTTAGAGAGTCCTTCTAATCTGGATTATCTGTTCAAACTGAAAAAATTACAGAAGCCTTCTTGTCACTCAGACATTGCACTCTGTTTGGACATATTTTTTCCCTGTCCTGCATATAGTCTTTGCAGAGGATTTACAAGCTAATCTTTCTGACTGTGCCATGTTACTGTTGTGAAATTCAACTGCAGTTCTACAGTCACACTGCCTTTGACTAACTTTCCAAGTGTAACGACAGTAAATTTTGGCCAAATAATTACAAACTTAGCCTTGTTCTCAAATAAAAATCAAAGGAGAGTCTTCCTAAATTGTTATCTTCCAGTTTTCAGTATTGTCTTCTTTGTTTCAGCTCTTCTTTTTCTGGTTAAATCAGTACACTTGAAAAATAGGGATAGTCTGAGTTCAGAAACAGGATAAAGAAAACTGCCACTCTGAGGTTGTTGCCACTCTGAGACAGTGTTGTTCATTAGCAGAGATGCTTCTTTTACCAGGGAAAGTTACTAAAAGCACTCATTGCACAGAACATTCTGTGAAGCAAGCAGAAATTAGGCAAGAAAAAGGGTTTCAGAAGTCAAATAAACAAGTTCAAGGTCAAGAATATGTAAATCATGAATAGGAGATAGGTGCATCCTCAAAATCCAACCAGCCAGACCTGCTAGTTTTTTTAATAAAAAGATCAAAAGTGGATTATGCTTTGAGAACTCATTGTTACTACTAAAGAGTTCAGTATTATGATAAGGGAAGCCAGAGAATGCTGGCCAAGATGACTGGCAGAGCAAGCCAGTTTCTGGGCAGCTGCCTAAGTGCTTAAAGGGCTCTCCTGGCCTTTTAAAGTTTAAGACAAAAACAAGGGAAAAAGAAAATCTTTCATTAAGGATCTGTTGCCCTGGATAACCAAGGACAGATTCTGGGTGGTCCCCATGAAGTTTCTTTTTATCTTGATAGCTGGACTCATGGGTACTTTTCCAACAGTTGTAGGGGATGAAGTGACACTGAATTAATTCCTTTTTTAAAAATAAAAGGAATGAAAGGAACAGCTAGATCTCTGTGCAACTGCCTTTGAATTCATCCCTACTGGGCTCGTCTGTTCTATGCAATATTATGTATTTGCATGGCCTGGCCCTCCTTCAGGCTAAACAGCTGATCTTGTTGAGCACAGCAGGTCACTTGGACTATTTAGTGTTCAGGAAGGTTATTAAGGTTATTTAACAGTGGTAAAATGTATGATTTGCTCACCTGGCTTCTTAGGACATGTAGGCATCTGCCATATCCAAGCCATGTTCTCCTGCACTGTAGGAACCACACACATACAATAGAAACCTATTAGATGACAGTTGCTAAAGCCATTGCTTGAATTGGTTACCTTAAATACAAGGTCCCAAACAAGTTAAATATTTGACAAAGTGATAAACAAGAAATCTTCAGAATCAAGAGGGGAGTTTAGCTGCTGCTCTTGTTCAATGAGGTTCTGGAGCAAATGGTTGCTAAGAACAGTGAGGCTTGATCTGCAGAAAGACAACTGAAGATATGTCCCAGATATACTTACACAATTAGAGTCAACATGCCAGTAAACAGGGAGAGCCAAATTCTGGCATCACCATCTTAATTTTATCGTTACACAAATACATATAAAATCCTCTTCTCAGATAAATGGAAGGGTGAAAACTCTTTATTGACAAGGCAAATTAACATGGACAAGAAAAAATGTAAATTTTTGTTAGATGATGTTCATCTGAGATTTGAATTAAGAAATAGTTGAATTTGTAAGTATTAAAAGGTACCTTTGATAAGAGGCATTCTCAGAAAATAGTTGTAATTTGTAAGCTCTATGTAAGGGAACAATTTATATTCTCTTGTAATCAAATTTCCAACTGCTCGCATTCTGGCTTGCTTTTTCCAGATGTTCCTTCTCAGGTTGTCAAAGAAGTGAAGTAAATTTCTGTAGTTTGCAGGTGTTAAGTTGCAGGTAGTGAACTTCCATTCTAAAAGATAGAATACAATAAGGAGAAATAAGATTCTTGAAAGCTAAATGGAGTCTTGTCTCCATTTTTTGCTTTCTTATCACTGCTTTGTTACTTATATTAATTACATTAATAATCATAGAAGAGCTTTGAGGTAGATTGATGGTGTCCCAAAATACAATTTCTAATAAGAATTGCAGAGGTATCCAAGAATACAAATGCTAATTGGACAGAAAGTTGATTCTGCATTCACCTGCAGAGACATTAAAAACCTCCATGTGGCCCATAATGACCTACATGGCTTGAAACAGTTTAAGAACACTTTCCAGCACAGTTATACTCTTCAGCCAGGAGAAAGATCTGAGAGAAATCATGATCTCGTCATGGAAAAATTACAATCAGTAAAGTGAATCAAAACAAGTCAAGATATCATTACATATTTTCCCAGTTCTAGGTGGCAGTCAGAGAAAGAAAGACCAAGCATTTGAGTAGGCATGAAGTCAGCTCATCATTATTTGTCCTCTTAGATGTGCTTGGGGCACACTGGTGGCTTGCTGGCCCTTCTCTTGTGCCTACTGCAAGAACAGTTAAGGAATTTTGGAGTCAAAGCCAATTCACTCAAAATATGTAGGTTTTTTAAAAAAATTTATTAACAAGAGCAATGATTTTATTAAAATATCCAACTTTTAGAGCAAAGAGAAATTATGAGAAAAATTACCACTTAAGCCCTTTTCCTTAGGAGACCATTGCTTACTAAAAGGTAGAATTTGTATCTCCAGCTTTTCCCTTGCCTTGACTATCAGGTGTTTATGGCTCCCACCTTCAGTTTTTTACCATGTTCATCACTCTGGATCCTGGGTATCTTCAGACAGCGATTATTCTGGATGCAAGGACAGGTTGTTTGTTCCTTTGTTCCCAGGAGAGGCAGCCAAATTCTTTTGGTAAAGAAAGCTTTTGCAGAGGATTGAGTAGGGCTTGCATGTCCTGAGTAAACACCTAGAAAAATAGTTGCCTTTGCAAAGGCTTATGGTATATTTCTTGTAATTTGTTTGTCTTTTCTAGTAAAAAACAGTGCTTGAGAAATTCTGGTTGTCAGTGTTTATAAGAACCTACTTAGGCCTTCCTGCATGTTTGATCCATCTAACATGGCATCCTCCCTAGTAAAGGAGTCAGAAGTGAATTCCAGGGTCACTTCCCTTGTAAAATTGTCCTGGTTTTTCACAATCAGCAATTTAAGGACTTGAGGCTGCAGCTGGATCATCTTGTCTAATGGCTATGAGCAGTTATGTTCTCCATGCATTTGTTTAACTCCCTTTTTGTATCATCGAATTTATTATCCTCCAGAACATTGCCACGGCTTTTGATCGGAGCATTGCAAGAGTACACTATATTTTATTTATATTCAAAATATTTAATGCCTGCTTCAACAATATAGCTTGACTTGTTCTAAGGCTATATATGAGGCTGATATTCCCTCTTGAGTAAACATACACTTACAAGTTAATAAAAATAACATTTTAACTGCTTGAGTGCAATTTTCCAGTGACCTAGAAGATCAGTCCTAGGCTCTCTGCAGTCCTAACTCAGCGTGAGTTTAACCTTCATCCATGGGTCCACAGAGTCAGCAGCCATTGAACAACTGATGAACTTAGCTAAAAGAAGAGAGCACAACATGCAAACATCAATTTAAATGACTGTGTGGTAAAAGCGAAAATTTCCTGTTAAACCACAGCGGGCTGAAATGAGAGCTGAGAATGACAGAGAGGGCAGGTACTGACCCCATACTAAAAGATGTACAACAAAGGCATTTGCTATAAGTTCTCATGGAAAGCCTTTTAGACAAATTAATTAAGCAATAAGACATGACAGGGTGTGAATCACTTGGTAATGATTTACGTCTATTGTGTTGTTAGGCAGAAGGCCAAAGGCCGAGTGCTGTCAAATCACCTAGGTGTAAATTATCATTTGATAATTTGAGCCCTGGAGTGCCTTATTGTAATTAGAAGGTGTTCTATCATAAAAGTTTTCCTACTTCATCCCATTTTTTAATATTCTCTGCTCCATTTTGCTACTTAGAATTCTATCATTAAAAACTGAAGCTTTTCCTGCAAGATTTTTTCAGACAACTAATAGCCTGAGAGGCTTTACACAACAAACCCTGTCATGTACCACAATGCATAGCAGAGAAGTCAATGCAGGCATGTCATCACTGTAATTTAATCACTGTGCCTTCATTCATAAAGTCAGTTACAGACAAAGGGAGGTATTAGGGTTATAGGGGAATGTGCAGTCAAAATTAGTTGGAAGTTAGATGCAGAGTCAACAAAGAGGAATGAAGCAGCTGCACTTTCTCTTTTCAAATTAAATAGCACAAAAAGAGATGAAGAGATAATAACATGAATTCTTCCGAGTTGCAGCCTCAAGACATCTATACAAACCACAAGGAGAAGGCAACCCAAACCCTGGGTTCAAACTGGGAACAGCAAGGGCTGTTCTATGTAAAGATGTGAACACCTTCTCTAGCTTTGAAAATTCATACAATGCATCTTGTCAGAACTTGGGAGAAGGTTGTCACTGTCGATTTGTTTGCTTGTTGTGTTCTTACATGTTTCAGGATATAGAATATTAAAGTATCAGGATCTCCAGTTTGATTCAGTTTGCCATTCTTAAGTACCTGTAGTCATTTAGTCACATTACATGTACAGAGCAGAAGAAAGATCTTTTCAAGTCTGGCATAGAAATGAACCTCATAGCAGCCTCTTTTCACCTCTTTTCTCATCTATGGCTCCAGCATAACTAGAGGAAATTATTTCATCAAATCCAGGTATTGCTTCCTATGCATTAGCCAAAGTCAGTCATATGCAACAGAACATCCTGAATGTTCTTACAGGGTTAGTTGACAACAACCTTCACTGCAGAATTCCTAACACTAAAATGACTGCCCACCCCTAACAAGCACTCTCAGAATGGA